>JBAMIE010221421.1:0-32233 GCA_037177295.1 Kaempferia parviflora
TGCACGACTTTCCGAGGGACGAGAAGCTGGGGAGGAAGGTCACTCGAGGAAGGACGGAAGTTGGATTCGGATGAGCCCTATTTCGGATGTCCGAAATCACCTAGAAGACCCCGGAAGAAGCCGGACAGAGTCAAACCGATCAACACACAGTTGACCGGTCCGGGACCATTCGGGGCGCCCGGACCATACCAAGGCGCTGGACCGTACCGAGGCGTCGGACCGTACCGAGGCGCCGGACCGTCCAAAATCAAAAATTCACCCCCTTGATCCGCGTTGACGAGCTGATCTCGGGGATAGAGTTTGACTGCTTGGGGGGCATCCGGGCGAGTTTGGGTGCCCCGAATAGCTGCAAAGATAGAACTTCAAAGAGCTATAAATAGAGCTCTATTCTTCTGTTCTAGATATCCCAAACACTTATATTCTTTGATTCTCTTTGTGCTTTCAAGTTCTGTTCTGCAACGCTCTGTACAAGGTTTCTCCTCCTTTGAGGAAGGATATTTGATTAGCGCTTCATTTACCTTGGAGTAACGATCCTCTGATCATAAACTAAGATTAATCGATGACCTCCTAACCGGCTGCAACGATCTTACAGTTACTAGATATTTGTAATTAAATTATAAACCTTAAAACTTTGAATCTAAATCATAAATTCTGAATAGTATTATGAAAAATACTTTTTAATAACTTGTCAAAATTATTTAGACTTTATTAAAATTATTTTAAATTAATTAAAATCATTTAAAAACAATTGTAATAGCTACTTTAATAACTTTAGTAAAAATATGATATCACCACATTAACAATCCCCTTATAACTGTCCTACACCATTAAGGAGTTCAACAGTAATCTAAATTATCAAATGCATGAGTGAGAGTCCGTAGAGATGATGAAATTTCCTATTAAATTTTGACCTCTCGATCAATAGAGTCATTATCCAACGTACTTACCAACTGGGCCTATAATAACCACATAATAACTTCTGCGCTTATAATAATTACAAACAGCTATTGTAGCTTCTACAATACCTATATAAGAGATATTTTGAAAATAAAATTTCTAGATTTAAAAAAAAAAAAATTATTTTTTTAAGACGCCCATGATTCACATAATTTGAATTTTTACCCAATTTTATTCGTACCTTATTTATAATTGAGTCGGACCTGACCCAGTATCACCCATTGACCATGCTGGATACAGTCCAAATCATAACAGATCAGAGCAGGTCATGACTGGCTGGCTCAAAGCCTTCCTAGTTACCACAACATGCTTCTTTTTTCTAAATAAGAATAAGAACACAATGAACCCTTTGATACACTAAATTACTATGTAGATCAATTACTGTTGACAATGCATAACCTATATGATGTAACAAAGCCATGTGCAAATTTGAAGTAATTACATTTAGGAAAAGAAGCAAAATGAAAACTCGATACAGCAGCTTGGTTCGCAGTGTTCATTACACAAGATGAACAAATTGATGTCTATTTGTGTCTCCTGAGTAAATTTTCTTCAAAAATCTCAGCCTCGTATAGCATGTAAGCCTCTGATATTCATCCCATACCTGCACCCATCACTGATCACTAAATGCCTCAAACTATTTGATACCTCCTCTTGCTGCTCCTCTTTTGAGATCCAGTTTGAACCAAGTGATGTTGAATCCTGAGTCAAGTGAGAGAGGTAAGTGCATAGATGGGATGTCAATGATAAGTGCACAAAGGATCATGTGTACTATATATACTTATCAAACACAGGAAAAAATTGAGACTGCTAGATTGTCGGTTGAAGCTTTGAGAGATTGGAGCGATGTCATAATCATCCATCGCGAATTAAGACAGGACATATAAAAAAAAAAATAGAGGTAAATTATAACCTCTACATTATGTATTTTATAGAGATAAAAATAAAAAAAAATATATATATATATAAATATCAAAGGATCAATTTGTAATTTTTTTATTGGAGAGAGAGAGTCAAATCAGGATAAAAAAGCGAATCACAGATAATAGAGAATTAATATGTAATATGTAATACTTCTTCTAAGTTTAAAAATTTGCTGATATTTTCCCATCCGCTATCCTGCCTGAAAGCTATATACTTTCAGATGCCTACTATTTCAACTATCTGTATGAAGACGAAAATTCTTTTATGATTGTCAAAATAGAAAGATCTTTGGTGCTTGCCTGGAATAAGTAGCTCTTGACTTCAGATCTACTCAATCAAGTTGCATCATAGGTGGTGTTTCTCCAGCTACCACCATTCCTTGCTGTTGCTCTAATTCCCTCCCTTCATTTCCGCTTTCTTTTTGCCTGGCTTGTTGACGGCGATAGCGAAGCATCACAATGAAGATAAATGCTGTGTTTGCACCGATTTACAGTCAGTAAAGGGAAATGTCTTTAAGGGCAGATGACATATCAATCTCTTAGGCAATCAATATGGATACTAGTATCCAACAAACACGTATTTCCATAGTAAAAAACAAACAAAAGCAACTATTTGCAGTACCTGCAAAGAAGCGTGTCTTTGCACTAAAAAAGTTCCATAATATTGTGGCTGCTGATGCTGCAATAAACTTCTTCCTACGGCAAGAATTCCATGCCTCCAGTACCCAGTGTGCTGCATTCTCAGCTGTATGATAAGTAAACAGTGATACTTGGTACAAGAAGAAACCTTCACCAATAGCTATTACTTTGAAAATTATTGGTATTAAGATAACACAAAATTAATTTGGTTTTTACTGGAATATCAATACCTGTTCGGTGTATTTGTGGTGTACTGAGACAGTATAATTTGGGTAATGTGAAGGTTGCAAAAAAACCTGCATTTTTTATAACAGTTATAATCCAGTGCAAGTGCTAGTAATCCTCAGGAAAGAGAGACATTAATATATCATCACTCTTTACCAGTTGCCAGAAGCCTCCAAAAGGTTATTAGGTGGCCATAGTTTGCACCAAGGAGAAGAACTGGCACTATCTGTTAGGCAGTAAAATGGTCAAGTTGATAAAATTTGCAGGAACAAGACCGAGCTTTAACCAAAGAATATGATATTTAGTGATCTGTGGTTGAATAACATGGTCCATATGCCATCAGCAGGCATATGTTGATGCTCACACAGCCATTGTCAAAAGACTGGCATGATTTGTTTATGTGAAAAGAGACTTTAAATAAGTTCTTAACAATCACACGCGCCCGCACGCGCGCGCCCACGCACACACACACAAAACAAAGTTATGCTGAGCACCTCACAGTGCACAACTGTGCGCGATTGTGCGGTGAGCAGATTTTTTATTTTTATTTATTTATTTTTGTTTTTTTTTCCTTGCATTAAGCCATTTAGGTTATGCCTTTAGGGTTTAGGGGTTGAGTTATAGTTAAGCATAAAAAAAAATTTAAAACAAAAAAAATTTTGAGGTGCTCACAGGAAGTGTGGCATAAGGTGAGCGACATATCAAAACTATATATATATATATATATATATATACTAATTTTACAGAATTTATTAGTAATCACAAAAATAAAATATGCGGTAATTTTATGAAGAGACTCTGACATTCCATGTGCAAAGGTAGTAATCTTTTTGAGAAGCATAATTATCACTGATTACTCATAATAATCACATTACCATTGAGGGTAAAACAAAAATACAAATATTGGTTGAACCATCAGTAGAAGCAAGTGATTAGCATGAAAATTGAAGCATTATTGTCTGATGATGAGCTGCAACGGCCTGCCGCTGAGTCTACCAATAAGGATGACTAGCTTGGACTACTAAATTAACCTTAATAATCTCCTCGTGTATTTACTTTACTTTTGTGTCAATGGCTACCTAGGGATTCCTTCTCATTGTTCTCTCAATTGATAGATCATGGAATGCAAGATTCTTATATTAATTTCGAATTTCATGATAAATTGTCATAACACAAATCTCCTATTGTTCTGATCCTCCCACTAAAACTAGTTACATCATCAGATTTAGCATAATACTGCAACATCCCTATACATAGAGAACTTAACTCAAAAAAAGGGAATATGGCATCATTAGCACCACTTCACATTCCTTGAAAAAAAGCACATTTAGTGAGTCTGTAAAAGATTTGAACTAGTCATTAGGTATTGTTTAAAATCTCGACTCGTATCAGAGTTTTGGTTTACGATTGGAACGATACGGTTTCAGTACCATATCGTGTCGTGCCGATATGATTTGGATATTTTTTTAAAATACGAAATATAATTTAAAAATTAATTTTAAATTTTAAAAAATAATAAAATAATTTTTTAAAAGAAAGAGGAAAAATTCAGAATTTCAAAGGCGCCGCGATCCCTTAGAGACTTTTGCGAGGTACTATAGGCACTAGTTCAATTCTAGAGACCAATTGAATTTAGAGCCACTAGACACTGTTTATAAATGAGTAGAAAAAAGGCATTTGCCACCCACTAATATCGTGAGAACATATAGCATTTTGTTTGTAGCCTTTATTATTTTGTGTGGCAATTTCCCCTCTCTATCCCAATATTTCTAGAGTTGTGGTACAGAAGGAACTTCTTTCCAAGGGCAAATGACGCAATTAGTGGTAGATGAAGTACATAATTGTTGACATCATTAAAATCTCTCATGATCTTACTCCCACATGAATGAAGCATCTTCTCTTTTTCTCCTATCTCGGGGCAAATGAATTTGCTGAAAACAAATGGAAAGAATAATCTACTTACAAATCTAACACCATTTGAAGTGTATTAGCTTTATAAGTTTCCGTGGGTCTGGCATTTCTACGAGCACCTTTATATAGGAATGACCTATTTAGATTTGACAGAAACAGAATGAAAAATGGAGTTTTCTTGATGATTACAAAACCTGGTCAAGTCCAGTCAAGTGTTTAGAAAATCCGACTTCATGTCCCAGCTTTTGAAAAAGCCCACATTGACCTTGACCTTGACCTAACCGGATTGTGTGTGTGTGTCCCACCAAATAATCAACATGGCATTCTACAACCTTGTGAATAAAAAAAACAAATATCTTTACCATGACATTTGATTGGTTGCTTATACATTTTTTCTTCTAAATGACATTGATTACTGCTCAGTATCATCTTATGATTCATTAATTTCAAATAGCTTGGTTGAACTAAGTAACTCATTAGTGCAAAAGTTTTTTGTAATTAAGTTCACATTAAGACTTAATAGAATGACTTCCTTTTTATTATAAGCCATCAACTTTTTTTCCTATAGACAAAATTTCATTTTGCCAGGACATCTCTTCTACTGACACTTTTAATGAATTTTCACATTTTCATAAATTATAAAAAAATAATCAATTATTTATTTTATTTATTCTATTTTCCAAAGAAATAAAATCACACAGCAAAATAACTTGATTTTCTCCAGCTAATTAAACTTAAAGCAATATGCGGCTGGCTTTGAATATGAGGGCACATACAAAAGATGAAATATTAGATATGCATATGTAGAATCAATCAGTAGCCACATATGTTGCTCATGAAAATAATAAACAAGACAAGGAAGACAGAAATTGAGACTTGCCTTGAGAGTCCATGATGGATCACCAGAAAATATGTCTTGGGCCTTGGTTAGGGACGTGTTAACAGCCGGCAAAACAACTCGAGCAACACAAAGGATGTCATCTTCTGTCAATTGGAAGTATGCTCTAGCGGTACATTTCTGCCTGTGAATAATTAGAATCATACTTCCAATTTCTCAAATATACATTGAACAACAGGAATATGGACAAACTGTGATATTAATATACTTGGCTAAGCAAGCGACTTAGTAGTTAAGTGAATGTTTATGTGTATCCTCAATTAACGTAAGTTGGAGAAGACATTGCAATACTCACTTCTGAGATATTGTATTTTTGACAAAGGCAATGCTCGCGACGAAGAGACCAATGTGAGACAAGGCTGAAAGGGTGCTGCAAAGTTTCACTAGTGAAAAGAAAGCACATATAACCCTCAAAATGGAATATGACTTGCTGAGAGTATCAGTTATCGCTATGGTTGAACTAACCTAAATCTTGAGTCGTTTGAGCAACAAGATGATAGGAAGAGAGCTGAACCAGATCCAAACCAAAGGGTGGATTTTGCAACATTTTCCCACATTATCAACTCGACAAATCGCTCAAACGAACCATTTTCGCCAACAAATGGATCATCGTGGGAGATATCTGCATCTTAAGATGGCAAAAGAAAACTGAGTTATCCACTGAACATGTCAAGCCCTAAAATACACCGGAAAAAAAGGGAGGAGAAGCACAGCGTCGCACCCAAATGGGAACGGCTGGAATTGGGAACGAGTGGCACAGATGTCGAGGTTTCCACGGAAGCAACCTTTTCTTTACCCCTCTTCCTCTTCTTTGCTCTCCCAACATCGTCGTCCTCATCATTGCCGCGAATAGCATCTGTCGTCCCCTCCCCAATGATTTCCACCTCCGGTTTACGGATTTTGGCTCGAGTTCTCCTCGAGGTGGTTGAAGAAGCTCCTATTTTCCCTCTTCTTGTCGGCTGAGCGGACGCCATAAACGATCGCGCTTCGGCGACCTCTGCAGCGGCGACTGGCTTCCGCCTCTGCCTCCTGCGCGGCGGAGGCGACGGTTGAGGGAGTGGTTGTTGTTGGAATAGTGAAACAGGGTTTTCAGGGAGCGAAGAGCGAGGCATCGGCAGCGATGCGGGCGGAGACGAAGGCGGAGGCAAGGATTCCATCGGTCGGCAACCGAGAGCGAGAGAGAGGCGGCGGCGATTACTATATTTTTCCACTTCGAGAACGTTTTTTTTACTACCGATTTAAATGAGGGTCCGACTATGTTAGGCAACATGTAATTTCATCATTTTCTTAAACTCTTTTCTTAACATTATTTTAGGGGAACCGTTATTTTAGATATTTATTTATAATCTTTATAAAAGGGTAAAAAATATTTCTTTATTTTTATTAATATAAAAAAATTACCAGTTTGAAAAGAAAATATTAAACGATTTCTTATATTTAAAAAATATTCATATTTGCTTTAAGTTAAAATTATTTAAGTAATTATAATTAAAACTATTTAATATTAATCAAAATAGTTTAAATTTTAATTAAAAAATAATTAATATTATAGTTTCTAAAACAATGATATCTTTAAAATATGAGATGCCTTTTAGTATATATTTTTTAAAATATGATACCCTTTTAAGAATAATGAAAATAAGGAGTGAGTTATTTTTTATAATTATACAAATATATGAGCAGAAAAGTAAAATAGTATTTCTATCAAAAATATCTTCCACACTATACTTTGAAATTGTTTTATATAAAACAACACAAATTTAAGTTGCTTTAAATCAAAGCAACTTGGAGTTATTTTGGTGATAAAAGATGAATCGCTCGCTCCAACGTTTCCACCAATCCGTCTCAACTTGGAGCTATTTTGATCAAAGCAATTCTAATTTTGGTGTCGATTTAATTAAAGCATTTTTAAGGTGATTTCAATGTTCACTATTTTTTTTTAAATGGCTAGCATAGGGGCTGTTAAGATAACAGATTTATCTTTTAACGTAAATGTCAGGTAAATTTTAAAAGATCATAACTTTTGACTCGAGTTGAACATCAAAACGTACAATATATTAAATCGAAACTCATTCAAAAATTTACATTTGTTATTAGGTATAACCTATAATGGCTCAGTTTTAAGTTAAAAAATATTATTAAAGCAATTTCAGAGGTTCTAAAGAATATTAATTCTCTTTATTAAATTATTCTTATATTGTACGTTTCATAGTTGCTATAATAGTTAAAACGGTTACAATTTAATAACTGCTACAACTATATACTATAACTGTTATAGCTGTAATAACTACACATATTATAGTATCTATAAAATCATAGTTGTTATACTATATAGAACAGCTACGATTTAATAATTGATATAATACCCTTGATAAATTCAGGATTGAAGTGACAGATATAAATGAAATAATAATAAAAATCTATATCTATACAGGCTGAAGCAAGATAGATACTATGGTCGGAGCATTTCTAAAACTCACAAAATGTTAAAGTAAAAAAGATAAATACTAAGGGGAAATTTCAAATAATAGAAAAATCTAGCGGGTAAAACGTAAATTAATCTATTCGTAGGAGAAGATGGAATCACAGCCGTCAGATGCTCATCGCGGCATCGTTCGTTCTTCCTCATTTCGTCCGGCGCACTGCATGGAATGGGGTAATCCACCTGCCCCGGTTGGCCTTTTCCCTCTTTCCTTTAGCGCTCTCGCTCTCGCTCTCGCTCTCGCCCTCGCCCACAGACGGCGGCGAAATGCGGTGGCCTGCGGCAAAAACCTCTTGCTTCCTCCAAGAAATCTCCGTTTGATCCGATCCGGCCACCCGGGATGGCCGATCGAAGTGGCCGCCCGCTCGCCTCGGCCTTCCTCCCGCCGCTCTTTCTCGCGCTGTTCCATCTATCCCTCTGGCACCCGGTCTCCGATCTCTCAACTAGCCTCCATGGCTCGAGCGAAAACACCGCCGCACCTGCCCGGAACCACGTTGTCAGATTTCTGGAGTACCGGATGGCGGAGGACCACCGGGCCTACCTCAAGGAGAAACTTGGATCCCTTAGCGGATGGAGGTGGGTTGAGCGAAGGAACCCGGCGGCCTCGTTTCCGACAGACTTTGGAGTGATGGAGATTGACGAATCGGATCGGGCTTCTTTGGTCCTGGAGCTTAGGATGCTGGGGCGAGTTAAGGATGTGTTTGTTGATACTAGTTATTCGAGGAACTTGTTTGTGCAAGAGAGTCGCAGAGGAGGCAGGGCCCTTTATGAGTCGAAGAAGAGACCTGGGAAGATTTTTACTTCGATGTCTTTCGAAGAAGAAACGGAGGTTTATAGTCCGTTTAGCAATGCTTCCATTAGCTGGAGAAGGACGCTGATGATGCAGGTAACCTCCTTATTCGTCATCCTATTATTGTCTTGTAGGCATTGAACATCATTGGACCAGATGTAACATGGTAACTGACCCGCAGTAACCTCAGGATATCATATGAATTTCTGCATTGCGAAATTCAATCCTTGTGAAGCGTTTGTTTTGATTGACCAGAATTTTTTTGGGGTCTTATGCTAATCAAATACATGGGATTTGTTGGATAGCTATGAAGTCTAGCCTTGCAAAATAAGCTCACTTTTTTCTGGACAACAACATTATGCATCTGTACGAGGAATCACGTTAGTTATTTTAACAGTACTCACTGAAAGCCACTAATGTGGTTGGCAGAGATGTAAATAAAGTTACAAGTGAGTAGCATGTCTACCCTCTTACCTCTCTCCTCCACCCAAGTGAACTCCATGCAAATTGTCATCAAAATTGGATAGGCATGTAGTCAGGAAGAGCAATTTGTGTTGTTACATAGGCGTACTTTATGGTACAATTAAATTCATTATATTGTGTGCATATAAATGTTTGGGGTTGAAAAATCTGTCTGTGTGCTAAAGATCTATCATTTGTAAATCTAAGATACTTAGACTTGCTTTATGCTCTAGTTATTTCAAATTCTATTATTCTATTTATATTTTTTGCATGGAGGTGTTATAACAAATTAGTCTCACAGCTTTTGTGGAGTTTAGGCTGACTTGTATAATTGTGTACAAACTAATTGTTACCATGTAGTAACTTAAATTGATTATAGACGTCGGACATGATAACGATTATCCTACGGGTTGACGTGAAGTGGGGAGTGAAGGAGAAGGCAAGAAGAGAACCCGGAGAAAAAGAAGAAAAACCGTCCTTTGCTAAAAAGGGAAGCTTTATTAATAATTGAGGGATGAATCCTCATACAGTTGGATAAGTGTTTTTATAAACTCGGGACCCTAAGACAAAGAAAGGAAAGATATCTCAATATACGAACCTCAATTCAAATCTTGTAAAGAAAGAAAAGAGATCTTTTTAGAAAAGGAAATTTCTTGACAGAAATTAAAATTAATATAACAAGACGCAGTTATAGACTAATTGTGACTCATAAATACTAGAAATACCCAAAATACCCGAAATATTCTAAAAACAAAAATTACTAAAAATAGTAAAAAAAAACTTCGGAGGTTCGGTTGAGGGCCTAAACTATGGAATTTGGGCCCAAAAGCCCATAATAAATGTACATTTTCGAATTCTGGATGTGTGACCAACTGACCACAGAGCATGATTCTGAGTCCGAGTCAAAAGTTATGGCCGTTTGAAGTTCAAGGGGTCATGTGGTGTTGATTCTGCATCAATTACCAAATTAAGTTAGCTTTAAGCCTATTTTTTTTTTTTTTTTTTTAAATTTCAATGAATGGCCATGATGACACTTCCATGTACACCTGAATGTCAGGTTGTATGACATGATAATCTTTCTTTTCTTGTCAGGTAGGGCACATGTGTACTCTCAACTAAATGCACATATATGAGCTTTATCCTTTTATTACACGGAGAACTAGTATCGAATGACACTCGTAAAAATTGCCATTATTTTGTTTTTATTCGAAATTAGTGTGAAGAAATAAAATTATTTTGACCATTTTTTCTTGAAAAGTGAAAAGAACACGATCAATTGTTCATTTTGTCGTGAATCACTATGGACAAGCATGTATTACCATTTAAATTCATGATTTGATTAATTGGTTAAGGTTTTCAATTTCTCTTTTTTATTGGTTTGATAGAAGAAAACACTAATATGACATACTCTTTTTTAGGATAGATTGAAGTACTAAAGTTTTCCAAAATGGAACCTTAGTTACTCTGCAGCCACATAATAGGCAGGACTTCTGGATTCATGTAATTCTAATTGTATGATCGACACATTTCAACCTCTCAAAGTCCTGTGATTTTCCTAATTTGCATTTTTCTCCTTCGCACTTCAAAACATGGGTTGATATATTTCTGATAGTGCTTAATAAACTGTATTGCTCCTAATCTTATAAGTTATGCTAGACTTATGTGTATTAGTTATACTGTAGCAGAGATCTCAAGTTACTTCTCTCTTTGGAGCTGATAGACTTTGGAGTAAAGGTTTTACTGGGAAGAAGGTAAAAATGGCAATTTTTGATACTGGTATTCGACAAGATCACCCACATTTCCGGAACATTAAGGTATACTTTTTTTTCCTGTAGTAATGTCAAGTATTTGCATCAAACATGAATTACTCCATAATATTTTGTTTCATTATGTAATGAATGGACACAAAACAATGTGACCAGAAGACTTTCATCCTAATAATACCACTAGAAGCACTTAATATCTTTCATATGAAAATCTATTTTCTTAACTGGTTCAATGTTGTGTTCCATGTGCCCAATTTTAATTAAATTTTGATTTGTTTCTAGCATTTCTGTTAAGATTCTACAAATATTTGTGCAACATTTGATCTAATTTCCTCGTTGTATCCCCTTGTGTCCACTTCTACATCTAACAAATTCCAAATTTATACCCCTATAGGCTATAACTATTCCTTCTTTACTATCATTCATTGCTTCAGTTCCGTTCATCTTCTGAACTTCCCCTAGTTAATTTGAAAGGACATGAACTTGCTGTGGAATGATATTCTCTGGATGTCTCAATTTTTACTGTTCCATTTAGGTTGTTATATTTACATAGGTCACTGGAACTTAAGATATAAGCGATCTCTTTTTTCCATGGTTTAAATGATTGCTTTGCTTGATGCCATGGTTTGAAAGACCATGTATTTAGACGACCAATAAATGGTACGGACATGTACTTAGAACCAATAAATGCTCCAGTTAGGCAATGTAAAACTATGACAAACATGCACATCAAACGAGAAAGAGGAAGATAAAAAAAAACTTAGTTAGCAATCATACAACAAGATAAAATTTATTTAACTATAGAAGATGATATAGTAGGGGATAGAGCCCAATGACTTCAAAGGATCCATATAGCCCATCTAGTGGGATAAGGTTTGGTTGTTGTTGTTATTTGAAAGACCCATCAATTGATGTATGACTATTTCTTGACTATATAAACAGTTAGATATACCATCTACTTTTATGTGTTTATTAATTCTAGGCTGACTAGGCAAGCTATATACTGTAAACGTACTAATGTGTCAGGGAAAACTTCATTGCAGGCATCTATGTACTGTAAAGGTATTAATGTGCCAGGGAAAACTCTGTTGGATATGTATTGATAACTATACATAATTACGACCAAAAAGTTGTAAACCATGGCTTCACAAGATCGTTTGATTGGCTATTAATTCATTTATCTTTTCACATTTCTTTTTAAGTCTGTACGTAAGTTTTCAAGCAACTTGCCTTGTAAGTCGTAAAAGTTGAGGAAAGCAATGAAGTTATTTCTGAGTAGCATTGTGACTGATATGGAGTGTCTTTTGCTAAATGAGATATTCTCTTTTGAAGACCTTTTCATTTGTCTTCTTCTAAAATTTCTGGTGTTTGATAAGTTCTTTGTAATTTTCTAGGAGCGAACAAATTGGACAAATGAGGATACCCTAAATGACAATCTTGGACATGGAACCTTTGTAGCTGGAGTTATTGCTGGTGAAGATGCAGAGTGCTTAGGTTTTGCTCCAGACACAGAAATTTATGCTTTTCGTGTATTTACAGATGCACAGGTGATGCATACTATCTGGATGAATTACGTGTCTAGATTTTGTGCAGTGGGCCTTTGTTCCCGTTTCCTGTTCAAAGTATATTCAGATCTTTAGGTTTCAATTTTTTTGCTTTATACAATATGCAGTTACACAAGGTTTATCGGCCTATGTTAGTGCATGTTAAACATTTCATTAAGCATCAGTGTTTTTGATTTTCCTTCAGGGTGTTGTGTGTCCAGCAATTCACCTCTGAAATACAAAGAATTTGTATGGTATTCATGGTTGAAATCTAACATAATATTCATGCTTGATGATAATTTGGTATATGCCACATCGATGGTTAAATATTTCTGATTTCGTGATTCTATTTCATCTGATGCATATGTATGCAAATGTTTTTTGCTGACTATATTAATGATGAAGCTGATAAAAACCTTAGGCTTTCTTATGGCATGGATAGAATGGTGAATATATTGCCTCTATTATTCTCACTTATTTTACCATGTTTCTTTACTCACTTATAAGAAAATGTATTCTTATATATTTTTTTGTGGACTTGGTCTGTTTTTTGAGCGAGATCATGATAATTTTTTGTTCAGCCTCAATGCAGGTTTCTTATACATCTTGGTTTCTTGATGCGTTTAACTATGCTATAGCAACCAACATGGATGTGCTAAATCTGAGTATTGGTGGCCCTGACTTTCTGGATCTCCCATTTGTGGAAAAGGTACATTCTATCTGTTGTTTGATGACTATTTATCTTTTAGTATTCCGTTATGCATTTGTAAAGCAATTGATACTTTTTTCCTTTCCATATAATTGTGAGTTTCATAGTTTCTTCATCATTGTCCCCAAAGATTTAATATTCATGCAATTGATTTATTAATTTTTTGATTACTCAGATTCTAGAGTTTATGCATCATATTTTGAATGATAACAAATAAATATTAATGCGGAGTTGAGAAAGCATATCATTTGACATTGCTTTCTCTCAAACTTCTGAATTTTTTTAGTGACTTGTTATAATTTTTTCTTAGTCCTGGTTTGGCGAGTAATGTTTTCCCATATCATGTTGACTTAATTTGAAATATAGAGAAATCATGTTAGGTCATGATAGTGCATTGAATTTGATGGATTTTGGCAGCATTTATAATCTATACCATAAGTGACTATGAATTCCATTACAGGAGATGAGATTAAGAAACTTTCCATGATTAAACAATTAAATTCTGAATTTTTAGAAACTAAAGGTGCTATAAATAATCGTGTTTCAAGCCATTGCAATCAATTAATATACTTTCTACCTTTTGGGAATTGCAAAATATGATTCTTGAAGGATCCTAGATTTATGATTCACAGGAATTACTTTCTTAAGTTTTGGAACATGGATACCAAATGAAATAATTTTCTGGAGTCTGGAGAAGGCTAGAGAAATAAGTAATACAAGTTCCAAAGTTTGATACATTAGAAAATAAAACATAAAAATGGTTAGGTATTATGGCGGATAAGAGTTATAAGGGGAAAAAATTAGTCTAGCAGCTGATGAGAAGTAGTTAGACTGAAACTGTTCTTTACAATTTTTTATTGCAACAACTCAAGGGAATGGGACAAAATGGTCCCATTACATGGTGTTCCTCTTGAAATGCATCAAGGTGCAGTAGTTGCTTAAGCATCAAGTGCAAAGTCGATGGATTTAACAATTTTGATCAACCACTGATGGAGAAAGCTTGAGGAGGTACAATATACCTTTGAATGAATAAATAAAGGGGGTGCCACTCCTTTTTAAGAAAAACAGTTGCTTGAACATTTTTTTCTAATTCTAAGTTAAAAGAAATGGAGATGAAATTATAGTCTTGAGGTTAAGGAAAGAAGACCAAATATTATGAGTTCTTATGCCTATAATGTGGATAAATCAAAAGATTTTTTTTTTTTTCAGTTATATGAATTGTTTGCCATATACCTATGGCTAAAAAATTTAGAGGGAAGGAAAGCATTCAATTGCTTATCATTCAAAGACATCTAACATGTATATATATGACCAAATATAAATCCACCCTAAACCTAAACACTTAACTTGGGATTTAACCAACTACATTAAAACTAACTCTAACTCTCTTAACAAATATCTAGGATATCATATTCAATGAGATATTAGGGACATTAAGGGAAAAATGGGTATTTGAAATGGAAAGCTTTTGAACTTCTGTGTGATTGCATGTCTCCCTTAGAAGGAAAAGACTAATAAGACTGTATACGATTAGTATACTTTATATAGGTTATTGAAAAAAAAACTATATGCACAAAAATTAATAATGTGGAAATGCTAAGATGTGTGAGGTTAACATAAAAGGAAAAAATTTGATCATCTGGGAGGAATTAAGTGTAGCTTTAATAGATGATAAAAGAGAGGAAAAATTTATCATTGTAGGACATGTCTAAGGTGACCTGTAGATTCTATATTTAAATAAGTTGAATTGATCAGTGTGTTCAGTGTGAGGTTAGGCTAGATTAAAATAATGTCCTATTTCAATTACAAGTGATTGAGAATCTAGATATTACTAGAGATATAAAATCACTTATAATTCAACGGAGGAATAAAGATTAAAAAGTTGATAATAAGTAATTGGAAGTTTGGAACTAAAACAGTTTGATGATGTTGCTGTTATAACATGGATAGCATGAATTTCTTGCAATATATGTATGCCATTGTCTGATACTTGTAGCATAGAAAGGTCATGCTTTGTGGACACTTTGCAAAGTGTCTGTTAGAAAGAAGTAAACTATTTCAAATAGGTTATGAATACTAAATATCATTCTCTAGTATCATTGTATATCATAAAATGTTAGGGTTTTTTTATCAGTTTTCATTTTTTGTAAGTCTAACTGATTTTTGTTTAATTGATATTGTTATCCAGGTATGGGAGCTCACGGCAAATAATATAATTATGGTGTCAGCTATTGGGAATGATGGACCTCTGTATGGAACACTTAATAATCCTGCCGATCAAAGTGATGTTATTGGAGTAGGTGGCATTGATTATAATGACCATATTGCATCTTTCTCTTCACGTGGAATGAGTACGTGGGAGATTCCTCATGGGTAGGGATTGATTCTTTTCTTTGGTTTTTTTTTTTTTTAAATCTTAGAAATGTGTATCATGACATAGCATTTTCACTGACTTGTATGGTAAACAAATCTATTTTTGTTATCCTTTATCCTTGTATGTGGTTTCATTATGTTTCAGCAAATTTTAAATGTATAGTACCTTTATCTGTATCAACCACTGAAAAAGGAAATAAAACATAAAATTTTGAGCCAACATCAAATTGAGAGCAGTCATGTTTATGCCTTCTCGTCTCTCTCAAATTGTTGCCTTTTCTTAACTGTCGTTGAGTAAACTTATTTCTCTGAAAGCACATTGAATGCCTTTTTCTTCCCAAAACTAGATACTTTAATTTATGTATTTCAACTGGCCACTTGATTTTAGTCTTTTACCAAGCTGTTGAATGGCTGGCAGTTATGGTCGTGTGAAACCTGACGTGGTTGCCTATGGTCGTGATATAATGGGATCTAAGATCAGCACGGGTTGCAAGAGCCTCTCAGGTACTAGTGTAGCAAGCCCGGTTGTTGCTGGTATTGTCTGCTTGCTTGTGAGCATCATACCAGAGAGCATGCGGAAGACTATTTTAAATCCTGCAAGTATGAAGCAAGCTCTAGTTGAGGGTGCAACCAAACTTTCTGGTCCGAACATGTATGAACAAGGTGCTGGCAGAATCAACCTGTGAGTTTTTTTTTTCAGTAGCATTTATCATTTTATTTAAATTGGTTGCAGGCTAATGCTGGTCATTTGCTTTTATTAGATGGGAATCATATCAAATCTTGGAAAACTACCAACCAAGAGCTAGTATTTTCCCCAGTGTCCTTGACTATACTGATTGTCCTTACTCATGGCCTTTTTGTCGGCAACCTCTTTATGCTGGTGCTATGCCTGTCATCTTTAATGCAACCATACTCAATGGTATGGGCGTCATTGGTTACATTGAGTCACCACCCATATGGAACCCTTCTGATGACGTGGGAAACCTGCTAAGCATCCATTTCACCTATTCAGACATTATCTGGCCTTGGACAGGATATCTTGCTCTGCACATGCAAATTAAGGATGAAGGTTATCAGTACTCCGGACTTATCGAAGGTAATGTGACGCTTACAGTGTACAGTCCATCATCTAATGGAGAGGAAGGGCACCAAAGTAGTACATGTGTGCTTCATCTGAAACTGAAAGTGGTTGAAACACCGCCTAGGTCACAAAGAATTTTGTGGGACCAATATCACAACATAAAGTATCCACCTGGATACATACCGAGAGACTCTTTGGATGTCCGGAATGATATACTTGATTGGCATGGTGATCACTTGCACACAAATTTTCATATTATGTATAACATGCTAAGGGATGCAGGATACTATGTGGAAACACTTGGATCACCTTTTACATGTTTTGATGCTAGTCATTACGGAACACTTCTTATGGTGGACCTGGAAGATGAATATTACAAGGATGAAATAGAGAAACTAAGGGATGATGTTTTAAATCAAGGGCTAAGTATTGCTGTCTTTGCTGAATGGTACAATGTAGACTCAATGGTTAAAATGAGATTTTTTGATGACAATACAAGGAGTTGGTGGACCCCTGTTACTGGCGGTGCAAATATTCCGGCACTCAATGAACTTTTAGCTCCATTTGATATTGCTTTTGGGGACAAAATCTTGAATGGTGACTTTTCCATTAATGGAGAACAGAGCCATTATGCCTCAGGCACTGATATTGTGATGTTCCCGAAAGGTGGTTATTTGCATAGTTTTGAATTTCAAGACAATTCGGAGGCTAGTGCAACACAGAACATACTCTCCTCTGGGATGACCAAGGTTAGAAACTTAGCCCCTCTTGTTTTTTTATTTGTTAATGATAAACCTATGCACAGGGTTGAAACTTTCTTTGATGGCAATGCACATTTCAGTACCTCTTGTATAGATTTTTCTCTAAGTAATTTGTTGTTAAATTAGGCTAGCTATTGAAAGCTAGCAATTTTTTTTTTCCATTTCAATTTCTGATCTTTCTCTTGTTTTATGAGTTATGTGCCATTATTATTTTTATAATGTAGGTGTCCCCAATTCTTGGCCTCGTTGAAGTTGGGAAAGGGAGAATTGCTGTTTATGGAGATTCAAATTGCCTCGATGGGAGTCACATGGTAACGAACTGCTATTGGCTATTAAGGAAGTTTTTGGATTTCACTAACAGGAACATTAAGGATCCAGTGCTCTTCTCAGACTCGGCTAAAACTAACAATCCACTTCATGTAGACAAGAGCCAGTTGCCAGTACGCAGAACAGATGTTAACTTTTCTTCTTATTCTTCGGTAGTGGGTAAAGATTTGATCTGCCATGGGGATACTAGGTTTGAGTTTTGGGGAACAAGAGGATATGGTATTCATCAACACATTGGTAGAAATAGGAAATTGCCTGGATACCAAGCCATGGTTAGTGATGCAAATACTACAATGGGTTCAAATCTGAAGTTCAATGAGTTAACAATACAAGACAGCTCGAGAAATCATTCTGAAGTAATTGAAAGGAACAAATCCAGAACTAGCATTGATTTCTTAGGCCTGCTCAACCGTGATGAGGTATGACCCTCATTTGTTCTCGAGTCATATAAACATCAAGATTTTATTCATGAATTTTATGCTTGGAATAAAATTCCCAAATAATTGTTATGTTACCATAGTTTATTTTTGTTCTCGTTGTAGATTCATACTGTTCAGATTAATTCCTTACTAGTAGCCAGAACACCATTAACAGTAGATCTATATTAACTGATTAAGCATATGGAACAAGCCCAATTACTAAAATATCCAACTAAAAACTCCCCTATTAGAATTCCTGAGAAACTTCAGTATGTGATGTATTGAACACTTATTTGTGGTGAATTATACTTTACTGCTAAGGGAAAGCTGATGTCTTATTTCAGGTTGATGTTCCCATGTTGATGGCTGGTCAATGGATGGTTCCTCTTTTAGTTGCATTAACTTGTAAGTAAACTTATGATGTTATTATCTATAGTGTGAAGTGGTTTTGATGTCTTGTGTTTCCTGATTGAAAGCCATTGATGAACTACCAGGTTTTCTATTATATCTGAGTTGGCGAATGCGGCAGAGACGACGAAGAAGAAGGAAAGGTTCAGTATCAGGACGGCTGATGAACATGGTGTAGCAGCCAATCCATGAATAGGATAAGCTTTTACTAGATGAGCATCCATCAGATGCGCTTTTTACAAATTAATCGAGTAGAAAATTTCAGCTAGCTGACAGCCAATTTCCTGTTCTTGGCCAATGTACTGGAATTTCTTTTCATTTTTTTTTTTTTTTGGGTAAGTTGTACATCCCTCCAAGTCAAGCACTCTGGTGTTTATGACCCTGAAGAGAAAGAACGTCGACGACTATTCCATAGATCAATCTAAGAGAGAAGTTGCTGCTCGGTACATTGTATCATCCAAATTTTCCATTATATATAATATGTTGCATTCCCTAAACATTCTGCCTGTAGTTTCTTTCTTCATTAAGAATTTCCAGTTCAAACTTTTCTATAGAAAACTTATTCGATTCAAATATCTTCTTAATCTATCTTACCAAAATATCATTTCAGTTCAATTGTTATTTGACGCAATAGTTTATTGTGCTTGGTTTAAGCACCATCCCGAATTTATCAATTTGTTATATATTGTTAAGTGGTAATTCAATAGGACTGGAGAATCAGTTAATAATCGAAGAATCTTCTGAACCAATTCAATTGAAATGGAATCGTATTTTTCAGAAAATAGAAATGGCAAAAGAGGGGTAATAAATCAGTTGAATCTTCTAGTCCATAATTTTTAGTCTATTCTTAATCTAATGTATGACAGCCGTTGAATCGAGATAAAATTTAAATATTGTTCCTGAATCGGAGATAAAATTTAAATATTGTTCCTTCTTGATCTGATCGAATGACACTAAGAATTATGAACCACTGATAACAAACGCACCCTAATATATTTACTGAGATAGCCTAAAAGAGTCGCTCACTTTTATTCAAGTTTATTTTTCATTTTGCCGGCGCACGGTCTGACTTGCTTGGCATTGATAGAAACACCTGACGGGCCTTTGTTTGCTTCTGCTGCCTCCGATGGCCAACGCCGGCGGCGCGGTGGTTAGATGGATTCTGCAGCTCCACCGGGACGTGCCGAGGGCGGTGAGGTTCTACTCAGAGGGCCTCGATTTCAGCGTCGATGTCTGCACCCTCCGATGGGCCGAGCTTCACTCAGGGCCCTTCAAGCTAGCGCTCATGCACTCACCTAGGTTCGCCCTTCCCTTCCCTTTCTCTTTTCACGCCTCTTCATTTTCGTGTCTTTCTCAATTAATCCGGGCGGATGATCTTTGATGTCCACTTAATCCGCCCACAATGTGTTTGTTGATTGTCCCCAACCAACTATAAAGCGATTTTGACATTGTTTGAAGTGAAGTTTTCAAAAAGTGATAGGATCTCAATATATTAGATATGGCAGGAGAAATAAGCTAAATTTTACAGTAATAATTCCATTTTGGATTATTCATCTCATTGAAATTGTAGCGTCTCTCTAATTTTCAGTGACAATCTAGAAAACGTTAACTAGAACATGCATCAAGAAACACTAAAAGATATCTTAGAACAGATTCTATGTGATCCAGATTCTCTAGAGATCATTTGCCTCATAGAGGTCCAAGTCATTAAGCAATGTGGCATATACATACATTCAGGTGTTTTCTTACTCTAACTCGGTTTCACTGTTGGAGAATGACCCATTGTAAAAGAGGTGTGAACAATCTGGTATTGTTCTTACAACTCTAATAAGTTCACAATCTGTAAAAAAAAATGTGATCTTATTTGAGTTTATGTGTTATCTATATTTTTTTTTTCGCTTCTTGTAGTGTATAGGAGAGTGATTTACTCGTAAATTAGCTTGTGATTGGAAATTGTTGCATCTAATCTCCTAAGAACCATGCCAAACTATTGGATAAAAGGGAAAATTTACTAATAGACTTTCAATTGTGGAAATACAATCACTTTTGATATGCCAATCTTAAAGTATAGTTCATCTTGCTTGTGATTTATTTTTTCATAAGATATTCATATCTTTAATCCAGTTTTTGGTAGCAGCAATGCAGCCATGAGTAAGGGATACTCTTCCATGCTCTCCTTCACAGTAGCAGACCTAAACAACACAGTCACCAAACTAATGGCACTAGGCGCGGAGCTTGATGGCCCCATAAAGCATGAAATCCACGGGAAGGTACGTGATCCATGAACCGAGTATCGTATCAGATGACTCGCATTCGATATTTGATGTTTTACCTGTTCAGGTAGCTGCCTTGCGAGGCCTTGATGGGCATGCGTTGAGTCTCTATGAACCTGCTTGAAGATGTAAAGTTCTCTTCGATACATGAGCATGCATGAGAGTTTTTTTATTTTCCTCTGCTTTAAGCTTTATGTGTGGGTATGGAACATCGAATTTAACGATCGTTTAGCAAAATAAGCAAAAGTCTTGATAAATAATGTATTTAAATGTTTCTTGAAGGCGCCTTTTTCCCATAGAAATATTTTTTTACTAGTGCCCTGGCTGACGGCTTCAGCTTAGATACGAGTTAATTTTCTATTAAAAATTTTAATTTTATATTCTTTTAAAAAAATTAGTAATTTTTTAAAATATTTTCCTATGTTATAATCTTTTTATTATTTTTAGTTTATTATTATTATTTTTTTTGGGTCAGAGCAAGAATCTTTTAGAGCGGTAGAGTATGATACCACGGATGGCACCAAGTGCCTCGTGATAAGTGTGTTATGGTGGAGGTGCTAGGGTGAGTGAATCAACTTTTATCATCATGATCATGTGTGTCATCTCCGTTTTGATATGACAATGAAATAGGTCACTGAGCTGATAAGTGTATCATGACGGAGGTGTTAGGATGAGTGAATCGACTTTTACTACTGTGATTTACCACTGTGATCATGTGTGTCATGTCCGTTTCGATATGACAATGAAATGGGCCACTGAGCCTCTGCTGTGTCCGACCTAAGCACGGAAAGCTAAGCTGACACATAACGTCCCTACTTCAGCTGTTGCATAACGTCCCTTCTTCAGCTGTTGCTACTGCAACGTGACTGTAGTCACTAACAGATGAATCAATAAAAATATATACCTGAGCAGAAAAAGGAAAATTCTATTCCAAATTGTTGCTATATTTCTACTTGAATCTTCAATCTCACCAATATCATATGATATATATGGAATATAAAACTCATACCACTCTCTAATCAAGTCATATGATATATATGGAATATAAAACTCATACCACTCTCTAATGACTTGATGAATAATTTATTTTTCTTCACATAACTCGAATATTAAGCAAGAGACGCTTAGATGAACATAATCAATTTTGCTATATTAAAAACCCAAAGGGCAACAACTTTGTTTTTGCTCCAAATGAAGCAGTAGATTCACTAGTTGAAGGGAAAGATGGGTTTGAATCTGTTGGAATCGAGCAATAAATTCAAGTCCATAGCATAGGGATCGTACTCGTTTGTCGGAGCCGCAGCAGCAGCAGCAGCGACCACCTCCGCGAGTTCAGATGCTGTCCCGGCCGCGTTCATCGCTGACGACGAGACGTAATAAGGAGCGCAGGCGTGGATACAAAGACTGATGAGCTCTAGTCCTGCTCCTCCTCCATGCTCAAGCCCGCGCATATCGTGTCTTAGCTCAGAGTAGAGTATGACATCATGGATAGCACCACGTGGCTAGGGCTGGATTGGTATGGTATACCGATACCAAATTCTCATACCGTATATTGTAGCAAAAAATTTGGTATAAAAAATTTATATCGATATCGTACCAAAAATTTAGTATACCGAAGTTTTGATATACTAAAATTTGGTACGGTATACCATCTATATCAAAATTTTTGATATGAAATTCAGATTGAAAAAACTAGTTCATAGATCTTAGGAAAAGTTATGTTGTAACAATTACTGGTTAGTAGCTGCTACAACAGAAAAAATTGTGTTGTAGCAGCTACTGATTAGCTGCTACAATATGTTTGTTGAGTAAACTTTGAGATGTTATAACTTTTGATTTAGATTGAACCATGAGATGCAAGACATATCAAATCGAAGCTCATTCAGAGATCTTCGATTTGATATGTTGTGCATTATATGGTTCATACAGAATCAAAAGTTATGACCCCTTAAAGTTTACTCGATAAGCACATTGTAGCAGCTACTAACAGTAGCTGCTTCAACACAATTTTCTCCATTATAGCAATTACTAACTAGTAGCTGCTACAACATAGTTTTTCTTGTGCTATAACTTGTAGCAACTACTGGTTAGTAGCTTCTGCAACAGAGAAAATTGTGTAGTAGCAGCTATTGGTTAGTAGCTGCTACAATGTGCTTGTTGAGTAAACTTTGAGAGGTCATAACTTTTGGCTTAGATTGAACCATGAGACATATGATATATCAAATCGAAGCTCGTTCAGAGATCTTCGATTTGATATATTGTGCATTATATGATTCATCCAAAATTAAAAGTTATGACCTTTCAATGTTTACTCAACAAACACATTATAGTAGCTATTAAGTAGCTGCTACAACACAATTTTCTCTATTGTAGCAGCTGTAGGATTGTAGAGACGCTAGAGGGGGTAGAGGGGGGGGGGTGAATAGCGTCGTTTTACTTTTTCAAAAATTATGAGTAAAGAACACAGCAGAAAGAGAAAGAAGCACAATCGCAAACACAAGTTATTTTTACTTGGTTCAGATCCTTCGGTGACTCCTACTCCAAGGCCCGCACGTGAGAGTGCTTTCATTGGGCAATCACTATAATATCAAATCAGTTAAAAGTTTTAAGTACAATGCAGTAATAAAAATATACCAACAACAAAAGTATAGAAGAAGATCGAACGTTGGTTGTCAGAGCAGCGTTTCAGCATCGCAGAGTTGTTTTCGGAGTAGTGCGCATGAGAGAAACTTATTAGAATTGCTGTAATGAAGCTGCTTGTCGAAGCTCCTTATAAAGGCCCCTTCTGGGCGCCCAGACCACCCTCATCGAAACTCTATTCCAAGAGTTTTATCCATCTTCGAGTGTTGGGACCGTTGACGTGCGCCCGCCAACCGTCGCGTGCCACCTCAACAGTGTGCCTCACTGGATCGTACCCTTCCGGGCGCCTGGACCACCCCCAGACGTCCGAACAATCTGGGCGCCTGGAGTCCTGAAATTATAGCTTTTAATTTCCTACATAATAAGGTTAGTATAACAATTATAACCTGCAAAATAGAGTTATCATAGTATAAAATAAGTAGTAGTATATGACAGTCTCCGGACTGTCTGATTTTGACTTTGAGTTTCACTCAAACCCTAAGTTAGACCGATGCTTACAGTTTCCTCAACCGGGAACACATCCTCACAGAGTCACTCTCCTCCAGTAACTTACCTTAATTACTAGTTGCAGACTTCCCTGACCGGATCTCTTGACCCACCAGGGCTTCATGCCAGATTTCAACCAATCTGGACTTCAGCAGTTATCAACCCAACTAGACTTCCTTCTGTCAGGTCTCAATCAACTTGGACTTCTTGTCAGTTATCAACCTAGCTACACTTCAGCCTAATGTCTGGTCCTTTAGATCCATCAAGTTTATATCCCGCATATTTGGTAAAAGTATTAGATCACATAATAATTAACTTTAACCATTTGTCGTTCATCAAAACTGAAGTTCGATCATTGGTGCCAACTGTACCAACAATCTTCTTTTTTTTTTTTTGATGTAATGACAACCTAGGTTAAAGTTAGAAAAAGAAAACATACATAACTAAATATGTATATGCAAAAATGACTTAACAAAAAAATGGTTTAGATTGTATTGATTTTGTTAGTCATTTTTAGGGTTAAGTTTCTTAATTTAGCTTTTTCTTACTTAAACCCTTACACTCCCCCTTTAACATTCATAAAAAAAAAATATCAAGTAATAAATTGAACACCAGTAGCAAAAAGATAGCTAGCGACAAGTTTAAATCTAGGGAGAGGTCTAAATATATTTTCGAGTTGCCTTTCTAAGTACTTTCTAAGTATTTCAAATTGTCAAAATTGTTGAAGAACTTTGAAAAGCAATTGACAAAAAGAGTTTTAATATTTTCTAAGTATATGTTTTAAGAATTTTGAAAAATAATTTTCTAAAATAATTTTAAAATTGTAAGTACTTTGAAATATGTCTAAGTTTTTCCAAATTTTCAAAATTGTCTAAGAATTTTGAAAGGCAATTTTCAAAAACTATTTAAATAAATATATTCAAAAACTATTTCAACAGATGTTCAAAATATTTCAAAGAAATTTTTCAAAACAATTTTCATAGTATTTTTTTAAATGAACAATTCTAAGTAAGGAAATTTAGAAAATTATTATCTAGTAAGAGTTTTTGAAAAGTAGTTTTCCAAGCAAATACTTTACCAATATATTCTCCCCCTTAAGTTAACACTCCCCTTAACTTTAACAAATAGCAAGCAATAAAATTATCTCCCCTCTCAAAGTAAACTCTCTCCCTGAGTTTAACATCCCTGAGATTTTCAAAAATTAACTTGTAACTCTTATATCTCTCCCTTTGACATATATCGAAAAGATGAGAATTTTGAATGCTATAAAGAATGTGTTTCGAAAGGTAAGAGTGCAAAATATTTTCAAAAAAATTTTATAATATTTTTCAAAACTTTTCTAAGTAAAACTCTATTTTAGTGTCCAAGAATATTTTAAAAACATTTTTCAAAACTTTTCAAAGCAATACAAATTTTGAAAAGAGTATTTTCAAAAAAAAAAAATTCAATGGAGTTTTTTTTTTAAGACAATAAAAGAAGTCTTTGAGTGCTTTTGAAAATATTTTCCGAATAGACTTGAAAAGAAATCTTCGAATTGAGTTTCCAAAATAACATAAGTGTTTTTGAAAATATTTTTCATGTAAATTTAAGAAGAGTTTTTCAAACTTTTTCTAAGAATTTTTGAAAATATTAATAGTTTTCAAAATATTTTGAGCAAATTTTCAAATAAATTCTAGGAATTTTTGAAAACTATTTTTTAAAAAAGAATTGGCCAATATTTTCAAATATTATAAATATTTTGTTGAAATAATAGAACCTCCCTCTTAACTTAATACTAGGGTTTGGATTTGTCTTAAGATGTGATAGTTAACTTTCAAAATACTTCCTCTCCTTAATCTTACATCCTAATTTACTAAATTTTCAAACATAATAGTTTTACGAGTTTAATGAGATTTGTTAAATTTGTGTCACATATCCATCATTATTAAATAAATTATTATTTAGTTCTAACTTTTTAGTTAGCTTTGATTAATTAAATTAAAATTATTTAACTGATTAAATTTCGTATCAATTAATTATGATATATTAAATTAAATTTCTGTAAAGTTTAAGTTAGGTTTAATTTTGAGTTTAACTTGAATTTAGATTAGTATGAATTTAAGTTAAGTTTTTAATTTTCAATTTAGTTTAAGTTGAGGATAGATATAATTTTGAGTTTAGGTTAAGTTTATGTTTGGTTTAAGTATGTTCTCAAGTTTAAGTTAAGTTTTAATTAAATTTAAAGTTTAATTAAATTAAAGTTAAAATTAAAGTTTGAGGTTTGATTAATTTTAAAGTTTAATTAAAGTTAAGGTTTAAATTAAGTTAGTTTTAATTTAGGTTTGAGTTAAGTTGTTTGAGTTTAATTAAGTTGATTTTGATTAGGTTAATTTAGATTTAATTAATTAAATTTATTGCTTAGATTAATTAAATTAAGATAAGATTAATTAAGGTTTAATTAATGATCATCAGGGTTTGAAAATTTTATTTAATTAAGGGTCAATTAGATTAAAGTAATAGGATTTAAAGTTTTAATTTTCATTAGGTTGGAGTTTTAATTGAGTTGATTTTAAATTAGGTTTGATTTGAATTAAGTTGAATTTGAACTTACGGATTTAATTATAGTAAGATTAAATTAAGTTGAGGTTAAAATTAAATTAAGGTTTAATTTAATTTAGCGTTAATTAAATTTTATTTAAAGTTAGAAGGTTTTAATTAAATTGAAGTAGTTTAATTAAGTTAAAGTTGAGATTTAATTAAAGGTTTAATCATGGTTAAAGTTTATTTAAAATTTAGATTTAATTGAAGTTTTTAGTTTTAATTATATTTAAAATTTAATTAAAATTTCAATTAATTTTTAATTAAATATTTGAATTTAATTGAGTTGATTTTAATTAAAGGTTTAATTAAAATATTTTAATTAAGTTAATTTAAATTAAAGTTGAATTAATTAAAATTTTAATTAATTAAGAATTTAATTATTTGATTTGGTAGATTTTTGATCCTTACTCATCTCACCCAATCTAAGTTTTCATACATAGGTATCCTATGATTTTGTGAGATGAATTTAATTAATTTTTGGAGCTAGTTTTAATTTGTGTTAGATTCAAGTTTAGTTTTGGGTTCAACAAGTATGCATTCTTTGAATAAATTTCTAGGCTGTGGTAAGTCACCTGGACATCACTAGAAGTAACCACATACTTCAAAATTTTTTAAATAGTCCTATCCATGGAATTTATTATAAAACTCTGGCTTAACCAGTTTAGATTAGAAAGATGTAGCTTTAGTTAGTTCCGCTAAATTGTCTGTATCAGGTCGAAGCTATATCTTCATAGACATGCATAGACAAAGATTTTTTAACTTACTATCATTCCAATCTTATCTAGTACTGTTTTCAAGTTAAATCTATCCCTAGTTAATCTTGTCCTAATTACCCATAATGGATAAGGTTCATGTTCTTGAGGTGCCAACTATTTTGGAGCCTCTTCCTGAATTGTAGAACTTATGCATTGAGTTTATGTTCTTATAATTGAAGTAAGCTTGATTATAACTTTGTTGATTAGTTGAGTACTTTTGTCTTAAGTTGGGTTTGTAGCTTACACTTAGGTTTGGTTTAGTTAGTTTTATTTTAGATTTTTTAGGTGTTCTAAAATTTGGTTTTTATTTTATGTTTATGTAATGAATTTGATCTTTTGGTCCTACTTGTGTGGTCAAACATACTTTTGGAACTCAAGCTTTGATTTGAATTGAGTTTTGATTTATTAGTGAGATAAATGTTCTATTTGTTGAGTTGGGTTTGAGTCCAGATTTGTTATATATAGATTGCTCTTTGGGATACAAGAATTAAGTCAAGATTTTTAGATCTTGTTGTAAATTTTTCTATTAACTTTTGAGATTTTTAACTTCACATTTTAATGTTGAGTTTTGCTTCTCAAGTTCTACAACTTGAGTTGAGCTTACATTTTCAGTTTTGAGGTTTAGATCAAGTTGTAGTTTGAGTTCTTCATTTTCTTTACTAAGCATATCTACTTGGTTTTCAGAATAAGATAGTTTTCTATGTAAACATGCAATAATTTTGAAAAGCTTTTTGTTTAAAGTATTTTGTACCTTATTGGAACCTTCAGAAATGAGTACATACTCGTTGCTCGTCCCATATTCAAAATCGTCTTCCTGTTCTGACTCGCTCTATGATTCTAGTCCGGTTGCCATCAACGCAAAGAAGTTCTTCTGCTTCGTTTCATCTTTGTCCGACGACTCACCCCAAGTTGCTTTTAGCACCTTCTTCTTCTTGAATTTCTTTCTTACCAAGTTCACCAGTTGTTCTTCTTGATCAGTGTCTGAGTCAAACTCAAATTCTGGCTTAGGTTTGGATTTGACCCTTGCCTCCTTCAAAGACCCTGCAAAAAAAGCTATACCTTTCTCAACCTTATCGGTGTTAGTTTGCTCGTGCATTTCTAATTCACAAAATAATTCATCTAATTCTAATTTAGATAAATTCCTCAAAACCTTGTAGGCATCTACTATCGATGCCCATAATGCATTTTGAGGAGATGCATTGAGTGCGTACCTGATTACATCCCGGTTCTCCAATTGGTGGCCGATCAAGTGGAGTCTGTTGAGGATGTCTTTGACTCTTGCATGAAGTTGACTGGCTATTTCTTCGTTCTGCATTTTTATGTTTAATAGTGAATTTAACAATAAGTCTCATTTTGTTACCTTAGCATCGTTGGTGCCCTCGTGCAACTCGATTAGTTTGTCCTAGAGTTTTTTTTTGAGTTTTTAAATGGACCAACCCGGTTCAGTTTTTCCTTCGTGAGTCCACATTCGAGTGTGTTTAGGGCCTTAGCATCGATCTAAGCCTTTTTCTTCATCTCAGAATCCCACTTGCTTGGATCGAGTAGTGCTTTGCTTCCTTTTTCAATTGGGGTCATGTAACCTTGCCGGATGGTGAACCACTATTCAATATCCGTTTTGAGGTAGACCTCCATCCTTCGTTTCCAGTATGAAAAATCATCCACATTGAAGAGTGGGGGACGAGAGGTATTGTAGCCTTCGGTTTGGGCCATTAGTCCTGAAATGGAAAACTTGCAAAAATATTTCCAAGACCGCGTCATGGGATTAGCAGTGCGGGAGGATAAATGTAAAGAATCACTTTTCACCAATATTTTTTTAAATAATAATAAAATAATAATTTAAAAAGTTAATAATAAATTTTGCCAAAATAGATTTTACACCAAATCTGACTAATGGTTAAAAAATGAAAATGTAAAACCGAAAACAAGGCGTAAGGGTATTTTTTTAATAAAAAATAATATATATTTTATTTTATTTTTTAAAAATGAAAAAGTAAGTGAAAACCCCCAGCTCGATTGGTGGTTACACCAATTCAGAGCAAACTTGCTCTGATACCAATTGTAGGATCGTAGAGACGCTAGAGGGGGGTGAATAGCGTCGTTTTGCTTTTTCAAATATCACAAATAAAGAACGCAGCGGAAAAAGAAAGAAGCACAATAGCAAACACAGGTTATTTTTACTTGGTTTGGAGCCTTCGGCGACTCCTACTCCAAGGCCTGCACTTGAGAGCGTTTTAGTTGGACAATCACTATAATATCGAATCACTTACAAGTTTTAAGTATAATGCAATAATAAAAATATACCAACAACAAAAGTATAGAAGCAGATTGAGGGTCAGTTGTTGGAGCAACGTTTTGGCGTTGCAAAGTTGTTTTTAGAGCATCGCGTAAGAGAGAAACTTGTTTGAATTGTTGTACTAAAGCTGCCAGTCAAAGCTCCTTATAAAGGCCACTTCCGGGCGCCTGGACCACCCTCGGGCGCTTCCACAGTGCTGACCTGATATTCTCCCGTCAAAACTCTATCCCAAGAGTTTTATCCATCTCTGAGCGCCCGGACCACTTACGTGCGCTTGCCAACCTTCTCATGCCACCTAGTAGGGTGCTTCGCTGAATCGTACCCTTCTGGGCACCCGGACCACCCCTGGGCACTCAGACAGTCTGGGCGCCAGGACCAGTCTGGGCGCCCGGAGTCCTGAAATTCTAGCTTTTAATTTCCTGCATAATAAGGTCAGTATAACAAGTATAATAGACAAAATAGAGTTAGCACAGTATAAAATAAGAAGTAGTATATGACAGTTTCGGACTGTCCGGTTTTGACTTTGAGTTTCGCTGGAATCCTAGGTCGGACCAACGCTTACAGTTCCCTCAATCGGGAACGCGTACTCATAGAGTCACTCTCCTCCAGTAACTTACCTTACTTATCAGTTGTAGACTTTCTTGACCGGATCCCTTGATCCACCAGGGCTTCCTGCCAGATATCAACCAATTTGGACTCCAGCCAGTTGTCAACCCAACTGACTTCCTTCTGCCAAGTCTCAAGCAATCTGGACTTCATGCTAGCTATCAACCTAGCTGCACTTCAGCACGGTGTTTGGTCCTTTAGACCCATCAAGTTTATATCCTACACACTTGGTAAAAGTATTAGATCACACAACAACTAACTTTAACCATTTGTCATTCATCAAAACCTAAGTTCGATCATTGGTGCCAATTGCACTAACAATCTCCTTCTTTTTGATGCAATGACAACCTAGGTTAAAGTTAGAAAAAGAAAACATGCATAACTAAATATGTATATGCAAAAATGACTTAACAAATAAAATAGTTTAGATTGTGTTGATTTTGTTAGTCATTTTTAGGGTTAAATTTCTTAATTTAGCTTTTTCTTACATAAACCCTTACCCTTTGGCATTCATCAAAAAAATATATATCAAGTAAAAAATTGAACTCCAGTAGCAAAAAGATAGATGGTTCAAATCTAGGGAGAGGTCTAAATAGATTTTCGAGTTGCCTTTCTAATTACTTTCCAAGTATTCCAAATTGTCAAAAATGTTAAAGAACTTTGAAAAACAATTGACTAAAAGAGTTTTAAGATTCTCTAAGTATATGTTTTAAGAATTTTGAAAAAAAAAATTTCCAAAAGAATTTTAAAATTGCAAGTACTTTGAAATATGTCTACGTTTTTCCAAAATTTTAAAATTGTCTAAGAATTTTGAAAGGTAATTTTCAAAAACTATTTAAACAAATATATTCAAAAACTAGTTTCAAAGTATGTTCAAAATATTTCAAAGAATTTTTTCAAAACAATTTTCATAGTATTTTTTTTAAATGAGTAATTTTAAGTAAGGAAATTTTTGAAAATTATCATCTAGTAAGAGATTTTGAAAAGTAATTTTCCAAGGAAATACTTTCCCAATATATTCTCCCCTTAAGTTGACACTCCCCTTAACTTTAACATCCTAAAGATAAGCTAAATAGCAAGCAATAAAATTATCTCCCCTCAAAGTAAACTCTCCCCTTGAGTTTAACATCCCTAAGGTTTTCAAAAATTAACTTGTAACTCTTATATTAACTTTTAACCCTTATATCTTCCCCTTTGACATATATCAAAAAGATGAGAATTTTGAATGCTATAAAGAATGTGTTTCCAAAGGTAATGGTGTAAAATATTTTCTATCCAAAGATTTTTATCCATCTCCGACCTCCTGGACCGTTCCGAGCGCCCGGACCGCTGAAGTGTGTCGGTCAACCGTCGCGTGCCACTTCATCTAGGCACCTTCATTACTCAAAGCCTCCAGGGCACCTGGACCTGGTCCGGGCACCTGTAACCTATTTTTTCCAGTTTTTGAATTTCTACATAAAAACAAGTAAGACCTGTAAACAGAGTTAGCACAATATCAAGTGAGTAGTAGTAATATATGACAGTCTCCAGACTACCGATCCTTACTTCGAGTTTCGCTGAGACCCTAAGTCAGACCAACACTTATAGTTCCCTCAACTGGGAACGCGTCCTCACAGAATCACTGTCCTCTAGTGACTTACCTTAATTACCAGTCGCAGACTTCCTTGATCGAGTCCCTTGACCCACTAGGGCTTTGATAGGGAGCACTCGCGTGTCGTACCATGAGCATCTATTAAACTACAATAAAAATACCGAATACCTCTACACTAAGGTAGCATAGGGATAACTTGGGTCGTCTCCCAACGAATGTAACAATGGATGATTAAACTTAGGATTGATTATTATTTTAGGGCTTTTCTATATTGGAATGGGGGGGGGGGGGGTTTGAGTAATTAAATCTAATCTACTGACGAAAATAAATCTAA
>JBAMIE010221422.1:0-21353 GCA_037177295.1 Kaempferia parviflora
ACTATGATAAAAATTATTATGTAAGTTCATCTTCATCTTGAAGAAAAGCTCCTACTTTAGCATCCAGCGAGGTGGTAAATTTTTGATTCATCACGTTCTATGTAAAAACTTAAGCTAAGACGTTGAGGATGGCCAGCATCCTAAAGAATATGAATCCTGAATCTAAAATTGCTCTAATGTTAGTTAAAAATCCTTCCATATTAGTTAAAATTATTTTAACTTGGTTAAAACTAATCCAGCACTATTGTAGAAGTCTGGATCAATATTATTACACATGTAGTAGAGTAGCTTTGGGCAAGACTGCTATAATAATTTTGATTAAGTTGAAGAAATTTTAATGAAAGAGTAATTTTGATCAATTTATAAAATTTTAATCATTCTTGAATTAAGATCACATTATATCAATTTTGATTAAAATTATTATAATTTTATTAAAATAAATATATTTTTAGAATGGAAAAAAAATAATTAGAAAAATATGTTTAAAAAATGGCAAAAGAAGGAAAATTTTAATAATTATTATAATCACATTTATGTAATTTTCAAAAAGTATAATTACCCAATCAGTAGTTTTAATAATATTAAAACTAACGTACATCTCACGTGCCAACAAAAATAAGCGGCATAAAAAAAATCTTTCACGAGGAAAACAATCCGCATAGAAATGATACCCACAGAAATGGCATGCACATGGATTTAGACCATCGGCATCATCCAACATGCATGCCAATGCAATACCCATGCCATGGATGCGGTCGCTGGCTTCGAGGGCAATTTCGTCAATTCAAGTGAATAGATGTCGCTGTACGACTCAACGAATGGGGAGGTGACACGTGTCCCGGAATACGAAGGGGTATTTTCTAAAATAAAATATTCGAAAAAATTCTGGAAATGGCACGAAGCGCCGTCAGTTTGTTTGGAGTTATCTCGTAGGAATATCTATCTGTATAATATTCCACTTACCCAACGGCGTACCTGGGGACCGGCTTGTGGGGTCCTTCGGTTTCGTCGTCGCCCTAACAATGGGTGTGTTGGTGTGCGTCGCCAAGATGGGTACAGCCTTTAAGCGTTAAAAGATGTGCTCTTTATTTAATTGGATTCTTCTGTTAAGTTAATTAACAAAAATCATCCATAATTGTTATAAATGACAAATAGTTGGTTGGCAAAAGAAGAACACGCGCCTACAAGTAATTCAAGAGAATTCCAGGGACTAAAACGAATACTAGCATTACAACTTTCTATCCCATGCGTGCGCCCTCGTGTTTTTGCCTATGCGATCGTATCCTTAGCCGTCCAAGGGCCGGGAAAGGAGCCCATCGAAACCGTTCACAAGCGACAGACGGCCATTCACGTCCCGCATGGGTCATGTATGCGTTTCCCCTCATAGGAATGGGTCATGGCCAATGGCCATGCATAGCATAAACATGGCAGGAAGCGGCAGCGGCTGTTGACTTCACATGGAGAGCAAACGAACGAATATAGAAGAAAGCAAGGAGGCGGTGTCGTGGAATTAACCAAATGGAAGAGATGTTTGACGCCCGCAGGAGCACGAGCAGATCTCCCACTGTTCCTCTCAATTGAAGGCTCAACCGAAATCGAAAGAGGAGGGAGCTTTTCCTTGTATTTGACACAAACCCTAAGTCTCGCAGCGGAAGCAAGACGGAGTGGGAAGGAGGTGGTAAGTTCGTCTTGGTTCCTCGCCCGTCGTCCTGTTTGTTTCTTCTCGTTGGTATCATTGAGAAAGTCGACTGCTTTTGGACTCCGAGCCGCTCAATAGAGGTGTTGCTACCGTTCGGACTGGCGTTGGAATGTCTTCGTTGTCGGAGTCGATGTGGCGGCTCTACTTCAGATTCCAACGGGCCAAGAGGAAGAGATTAATGTGAGGGAAGCATCAACAGGCCAAAGATTGGATTTTTAACTTCTTTGAAGGTCCTTGGTTTTCTTCCTTGAAGAAAGATCTAGTTTTTATACCATGCTGGTTTGATTTTTTTTCACATTTGGATGGGTCCTGGATTCTCGTCTTCGGTTTGCTATTTTTGCTCTGGGAAGCGAAAGGAGAGGTTGGGTGGGTTTCAGAGAGATTTCTTCTTTCTAGTTAAGATTCGCTTGTTTCAGAGTTAGTTGAGTGGACTCTAGCAGTATATGGAGAACTGAAACATTTGCCTTGTTTCTTTTCAACTGCATGGATTACCTCATCTCGTCATATGTTTGGATGGGAAAGTTCTTTCACTCTCTTGCTTTGATAACTGATCTGAAGTTTTATCTGTAGAACTATGTTAATCTAAGCATCATTTTAGTGTGATAGTGTCACATCAGCTGCCATCATCTTAAACCATGATTCCATCAGGGTCTTCGAATTCCATCGGTGGCGCTCAGTCAGTTAACCCCTCTCTTCTCCGGTCAAATTCAGGCTTGCTTGGAGGATCCCAGCCTGGTTCAGTTCCATCTCAACCTCCTTTCTCTTCTCTGGTGTCCCCTCGCACCCAATTTAACAGCAATAACTTGCTTGGTAATATATCAAATGTCCCACCTCTCAGCAATTCATTCGGGAACGGAGGACCTATTGGGGGCCTTTCCTCACCACCAGCAAATCTTCAGCAGCATGGTGGATTTGGTGCCGTTGATACAGTTATCTCTGCTGGGACTAATCCTTTGTCATTCACAGCTTCAGCAACCCAAAGCCAGGGCCAACAACAATGTTTTCAGAATCCTTCAAGCAGCCAAGTTATTGCAGACCAACCACAGTTTCAAATTGATGCAGTGCTCAATTTCCAGCAGCAGTTCTCTCTTCCACCAAGTCAGCAACAACAACAGCAGCTTCTTCGGGGAGGATTGAGTAACCTGAATCACTTGGCACCTGTTAAGTTGGAACCACAAATGGGTTCCATTAAGTTGGAACCCCAAATGGGCCCTAATAATCATATTGGTCCATCACAGCAATTACAAACATTTCGTGGCATCAGCACAGTAAAAATGGAGCCGCAACAATTACAAACCTTAAGAAGCTTGGGTCCTGTTAAAATGGAAAACCAACATTCAGATCCATCAATGTTTTTGCAACAGCAACAGCTGCAGCAGCAGCAGCAGCAGCAGCAGCAACATATTTTTCAGTTATCAAGGCAAAATTCTCATGCTGCAGCAGCACAATTGAGTGTCTTGCAGCAACAGAGGATTTTTCAGTTGCAGCAGCAGCAGCAGCAACAACAGCAGCAGCAGATTGCTAAGACTCTACCTCAGCAGCGAAGTCAGCTGCACCAACAGCTTCTCCAGCAAAATCTACCAATTAGAACTACAATGAAATCAACAATGTATGAGCCAGGGATGTGTGCTCGAAGGCTAACCCAGTATATGTACCATCAGCAGCACCGACCACAGGTGGATATATAATTTTTTACCAACAATCTCCTGCTGATACTCCTAACTGGAGGATACAAATTTCCTTATCCTTCCTTGTTTTATGTCCTAAAATTATAATGCAGGACAACAACATTGAATTCTGGAGAAAATTTGTAGCTGAGTATTTTGCTCCTGATGCGAAGAAGAGGTGGTGCGTCTCTCTTTATGGAACTGGTCGTCAAACTACTGGTGTTTTGCCACAGGTTTTCATTCATTAGTATATAAACCTGCTCTTTTATCAGATTTCTTTGTTGGCAGTAACTATCCATGTAAAATTGATTATATGATTATTCGGAGTATCAATTTATCTAGTTTGAAGATCTTCAGTTTATTTATGATGGTCATGTTCCTTAACCAATGTACATATTGGCTGAATTCTGTAGGATGTGTGGCACTGTGAGATATGTACCCATAAACCTGGACGTGGTTTTGGTATGCTATTTGTTTTGATTGTTTGATTTGGATGTTAGTGGTTTGTTCTGGTTGGCATACTATAATAGGACCCAAAACTCTTAATGGTGATAATAGGTTGTTGGCTTCTTAAATACTTGTTCGAGAACTCACACTTGTTTCTTTTTGTATTTTGGTATGTAGAAACTACTGTCGAGGTTTTACCGAGGCTCTTCCAAATAAAATATGCAAGTGGCACCTTAGAGGAACTTCTGTATGTTGACATGCCCCGTGAGTATCAGAATGCCTTGGGTCAAATTGTGTTGGATTACTCCAAGGCAATTCAGGAGAGCGTGTTTGAGCAATTACGAGTAGTGCGTGATGGCCATCTCCGGATTGTTTTTAATCCTGATCTAAAGGTGAATTATATTTGCAACTAGTTTTCTGTTCTAGTATTATTTGTTCAACTCGATACTGCTGAAAACCTTCCTCCAAGATGCTATGACTATTTTATGTTCTTTTATTAGATATCTTCTTGGGAGTTCTGCGCCAGGCGCCATGAGGAGCTTGTTCCTCGGAGAGTAATCATTCCTCAGGTAGAAATGCCATCTTTCTTTTGACTTGTTGAAGTTACATCTGACATATTAGGTAATCTTGTTGAGCAGCTTAGCCAACTTGGTGCTGTGGTACAAAGGTATCAGGCGGCTACTCAAAATGCACCATCAGGCCTACCAATACAGGACTTACAAAACACTTGTAACTCGTAAGCCCAGTCTCATGCTCCATGCTTAATACTCACTCCTGTTTTAACTTTAACAAATTATCTTATTTTACCTGTGAAATGAGCTTTCGTGTGCATGCCTTTGACCTATGTTCTGTGTTTATTTTTTTCTGAATAACTTATATCAGTATGTAATGCAACGATCAAGATCTTACCAATATTGGGTAGTACTTTATATTGTGTTTTATGTTTATACATTTCTAAAATAGATGGGACACATTTGATAGGAATTCCTCAACATTAGGACTAATTTTGAGATTGATCTTTCCATTTGTGTAATAATTTCATGACATCATTTAGGGTAGTACTTATATTACTCTATAATCAAATAGATACTTTTGAAAGTATGTTGGTCTTTGCATTTTTTTTTTTTAATCTGGATGCTTCCTGTTTTGTTACTTCTGTTTACCATAAACAATGAGTTTATGTCTATATGACATTTTAAATTTGCTTAATGTCTCAACATATATGTATTGAGCTTATGCAATTTATATTGTTATCAAATATATTCTATCGTATAAATGTTAGTTAGTGCTTTAATTACAGGGCTAGCAAAACTAGAAACCATTTTATATATGAGTTTCTCTATATAAGATTCTTTTTATATATGAATTTGCCATTTGCACAATTAATTTACGTCCTCATTTCTGTTTAGGTAGTGGAAAATAATGGTTGCAATACCCTGTATGCTATTAATGATTCTTAGCAATTTTCCTTTGTTTCAACCTCATTGTATACTTTGCACATGTTAGCATATTCAAGTAAACAAGATATGGGTGTCTTAATGCTTCTTTGTGTTAAATTCTGCTTCCTTTAGGTTTGTTACATGCATGCATATACGCAATTGTAATCCTTACAGAATGCATGTGGAATTTGTGATAGGTTTGTAGCATCTGCTCGTCAATTGGCCAAAGCTCTGGAAGTACCATTGGTAAATGATTTAGGGTACACAAAAAGATATGTTAGGTGCCTTCAGGTAGACTGTCATATATTTTGTATCTCTTTGAAGTTATTAGTTGCTGAAAATATATTTCTTAGATGATATTTTATATTCCAATGCTATTTTCTTTTTACAATTATTTTGCAGTGAGACTGTGTTGTCTGCTTGCGGATATGATTTTAATGTCTTTCTAATGGTTCTTTGACTTTTTTAGTTAAACTTGAGAAATTTCTGAGCCTTATTTTGGCACTTTAATTAGAAGACTGATTAGAAAGCTGTGTTTTAATTTTATTTATGCATATTAATCGTAATGGACTTAATCATTGTTATAAAAAACATCTGATATCAATTTGATACGACAAATAAAGATGTCTTATTTGTCTGAATAAAAAGTTTAAAAGTATAATCCAGCTTATTTTAATTGTATCACTATGCTAACATTTGCTACCATGATGTGGGATATGTTATCTGAATGTATACTGTAAGCGTAAACCTATAGTAGATATACAAAGTATATGTGTAACCTGAAAGATGCATTTGGTAGAATTGATATATAAGCAAACACAACATCAAACAATGTCTGGTTCTTCTGCAGAGCCGATGAAACAATTGCCTTACACTGCTTGATTTTCTCAATAATTTCTTGATTGTTTGTCGGTTTGCCATTTCCAATTTCTCGTGTTTAATAGACTCATCTCCCCTTGTCCTTTTCTCTCCATGATTGATTGTAAGAATTAGAACGTCACAAGTTGGAATCTCACTGATTGCTTCTATCTCCACTCATGCTAGCCAAGATGATCACGATAGCTTTGCGACACTAGTGACCACTGTAGCATCAAGAGCTGCACTGGCGGTATAATGTAAATTGCCTGTGCTGCCTAGTCTCATATTTCAGCCCATTGCACATAGTTATCAATCTTGGATTCAACACATCGACACCTTCCCTGTTCTAGTCCGTTGGCAGAAGTTGTATTGACACCGCATAGGTATATTTGGAATGTGCCATGGCGTTGACGATTGAGATGGTGCCTCACATTGAAGATATACCTTGTTCTCATAGAATTATGATCCAGTGAAGTGGAGAAAGCCGTTTCCTTAAAACTACTCCATCATCTATGCTTCAACATTGACATTTATGACTGACATGGTATGATAGTAATTGACACTGCTACCATATTGTTCCACCCATAATAAAGTTGGTACCAGATACTGAAATTTTAAACCTTGCATTTGACACACCTAACATTGTCCTCGAACTCAACTTGATTGCCGGAAGGTGCTCAATGCCTCGGCAGATTTAAATTCTTCTTTATTCAGCAAACCATATAGATATATGTCTGTTTGAAAACTGTTTTCCTCGCAACTACATTGGGAGGGGAGGCTTTGCCTTAGCACTGATATTTATGCACGGCATAGTTTTAAATGCACAATCTTTTGGCCCTAGTTTTTTTATACCTTAGCCATTAAGTCAAATAACGTTTGCTTTTTTAGTTTCTAAGTTGATCTAGTATAGCATGGACATGATTCACTGTTTGTCTGTGTCCAGTTACTCATCTTTTCTAGTTTCAATTGTATTTCGCAAAAATTTGGATAAAAAACATGCTTCCCACAGCAATAATGCTAATCTGACAGCAATTCTGATGTTGCAATACTAGATACTCTTGTGCTATTATTTTGATAATTTTAAAATCTAAAATTGCTACTTTCTATGAATCTCCTTTTGCATCTTTGTAAGCCATCTTTTCCTCGTTTAATTGTAAAGCTGAAATATCTAGACGCGTGAGTCGTACTTATGACATTTCATTGTTATTGATTCTTTTACTTCGGGCGTTGTTAGATATCTGAAGTGGTCAACAGTATGAAGGATCTGATTGATCATAGCAAAGAAACTGGAGTTGGACCTATGGGTAAACTTTTTTCTGTTTTCTTATCTTTGGAATATCAACATAGTATCGAAATCGTATGTTTCGTTCCTTTTAAAGATTGAAACTCCTCCGTAGCTCGAGAGTTAAACCTTGTATACCGCTAATGGTTTCGAAATACTTCCTGTAACCTAGTCATTCTTAAACTAAACCCCTTTTTTTGTTACTTTGGTGCGTCAGAAAGCCTGATTAACTTCCCCGGAAGGCAACAGCAAATCATCGATCAGAACGCAAATCATAACAATCCGAGCTGTATGCAAGCCACAGGATTGCAAATTTCTGCGGCCAGCAATGACGTTGGTACAAACAACTCCCTTAATGCCGCTTCATCTTTATCTGCATCAGCTGCCGCCATTGTCGGTGCCCCCCAAAATTCTATGAATACTGAACAAGAAAAGCAGATGAATTCATTGAGCAACCCGTACGCTGGAAATAATGTCCAGATTCCTTCTGCCAGCTCATCGAACTCGGTACCTCCTTTGAAACCCTCGTGTAGCAACAACCCACAGAATGCTACTCACCTGAGCACTACTTCTGCAAGTTTGGCAATGTTACAAGAAAATGATGTGAATGATTCACAGAGCTCTGTCCAGCAAATTTTACAAGAACTGATGATGTCTTCACAGTTGAATGACACCAACCCGATGGAAACCGATACGAAGCCAATTAATGGGATGCATCCAACCTTGAGTTCAATGGCACCGTCCTTGAACGCGGGGACTGGTTTCACAGCTTTGTATGGAACTGGTACATCTGCGTCAGCGAGTGGGATGCGAGCAGCAATGACAACTAATGGCATGGTTATGAATGGGAGGCATGGAACAATTCCACTTCCTCACGATCTCACAGTTATTAACCGTCAATCGCAAGATCAACTATTGGACAGGTTAGAAGCTGTTAACAAGTTTGATAATCTACAATTCGATTGGAAGTCTTCTCCATAGAAGTTTACTCAGTGCACAAGTGGCTTCGTCAGATGATGAATAGTCTGTGCTGCGCATCCACCAAAGATAGCGAAAGCCTATACGCCCCGCTCGAAAGCCAGCTCAGCTAATTTCTTCCAAAGATAACATGTAACATCCTTTTTCTAGTTTCATTCACACAGCTTCTAATTTTTACCAATATATTGCTGTTTACCGTGTATGATGCGATCAAGACACATCTAGTTATCGAATTGAAACCGGTGTATGCAAGTGTAGCCGTCCCTCGATGTCAAATATGTAACGCGAGATAGTCTCCAAGTGTTAGTAGAGTGGTTTTTGATGTTGTGCACAAGTAATGGGTGTTCATAAAGTGTTTCTCATAGAGAAAATTGTATCGGAATCTTAAGAATGAAGCAACATGAAGCATTTTATTATGGTTGGTGATAAAAGAACTTTTAGTTCACTTCCAAGAGAAGCGAAATGTGTTGGTTTGGAAAGTGTTGAAGCATTCACAAGGTTCTTTAACCGCCTATCGATTATCGAAAGCTCTCATTTAAAGTCTTTGAAGTAGAAGCAAAGATACCATGCATATCTTCATCCCCCAATAAAGGGACAGTTCCGAAGACACAACCTTCCTATGACTGCCATGGCTTCAGAGCGATCGGAGGTGGACACTCAGTCTGCCTTCTGCTCCGTCAAGGAGGCGGTTTCAGTCTTGGGAGGCCGAATTCTCACCGGAAATCCTCGTCTTCAAATTAGCTCAGCTTCCTCTTCACCCTCTTCTTCTCGTTTCGTCCACGCGAAAGATGATGAAGTCATAATCTTCAACTCACTCAGGAGTCTAGAGAAAGAGTTGAAGCAAACAAAGCGCGAGTTGCTAAGGCTAAAGGAGAGGGAGGCCGAGACCGAGGTGATTGTGGCCGCTCTCAAAGCACAACTTATGAAAGAAGTTCCCGAGTCAGTAGTGGTTGAGGAAGCTAGAGGAGGGGAGAGTCCTAGAGGGGTTCGAAGTGAACGATGGCACGAGGAGAAGTTGGAGATCAGAGAGTACTTGCCAACTCTAGCTCGAACATTTAACTTACGGGATTTGGAAGACGATGACTTCGATCGATGGAGGAAGATGAAAGCGCCAAAAAAGAAGAAGCCTATGATTCCTCTTATCATAGACATGTTCTCGAAGAAAAGATCGAATCACATGAACAATTCTCCCATCTACTCTACTTCTTTTTACAACGATCTCAGTTTTTGAGTGCAATTGGCGCGCAAAGTACATGTATATGAAAATCGAGTTTGTAATTTGAAAAAAAAAAAAACTTTGGTCTTTTCTTCTCAAATATTTTCTATTTATTTAAAAACTATCAATTTTGTGTCTTTCTATTAAATTAATTTTATTTTAGCTCACCAATGTAAGGCTTTTTCATATTTTTAAGGATTTAAAAATATTCAAGATCTCCCTTATGATTTTTATCTTTTTTTTATTATTATTTTTACCAAACCACACGTAACTAAATAACTAAATTTCCTAAATACCCAAAGTACCTAACTTTCAAAATGAAAAAAAAAAAAAAATCATTATCCTATATTCATTATCCCTCTCATTTACATCAATGATTGTTACAGTTGAGTAATTTTTTTAAAAAATAAATAGAGTTTTTTAAAGACTTATTTATATTAAAAAAAATATTTCTCTCACTATATCATGTCAAATTATTATTTGAAGTATGAATTTGATCAAGAGAACTAGATTAATACATAAGACTTAGTTTTTATGTCATTTTAAGCTCTCTAAGTCCATTAACCAGCTTTTGGCCAAAATCAGTTGATAAACCTAGAGAATTCAGAATTGCATGAAATTATATCTTATGTGTTCATTTAGGTTGTAATTGTGTGTGGTAGTCTCCGTCATGCACCTTTCAAGCTTTCATCTGTGTACCTGTATTGACCTCCCTCCATATCCGTGGAGCCGACTTTAGGGGATTCGTTGATATGGCAGTTCCACATTTTTTTATGTGTTCATTTAGGTCTCTTGATTATATTTATGCCCTTAAACATAAATTTAACATAATACATTGAGAGTAATGATTTTTTAACATGAATGTGTCTAAAAAATCCAATTCGTATTAAAAAAAATCTCAGTCAAAACTGATTACAAACCTAAAGAGTTCGGAATGACATAAATTAGGTCAAATATATTTGTCTAATTCTTTTAATTATATTAATACTCTTATACATCAGTTTGATATTGTATATTAAGAGAATTAATTTTTTTTAATATAAATAGATTTTAAAAAAATCTATTTATTTTTTTTTTAAAAAAAATCACCAGTAGCAATCGACTGGTTAGGTACGTAATTTGAGTATTTCGGTAAAAAGTTGTTTATTTTGATTTCATTGACCACGGGAAAACCCGGTTCACCACACGGTTCGATTCGCAAAACAGTCTCCGTCGATGTAAACAGGAGGGCGCCGCCGGCCGATGTATCATCGGATACCTTGGGGGAATTCCCCCATCCCTCTCCCCAATTTATTACTTAAAATTGAATTTTGAGGTAAAAAAAAATCACAAAAAATATTAATTAAAAGAAAAAGAAAAAAGAAAAAAGAAAAACGAATAAGAAAAAGAAGAAGAAGGAGAGTAAAGTGAGATCTTCACTCGCGGCGCCACCGATCGAGCTCGCGATGGCCACGTCTCTGCTGATGGCGGCGCTGAGCAAGCGCCGCACCTGGGTCTGCTTCTTCCTGCTCGTCTACGCCCTCCTGCTCTCCTCCTCCTGGTCGCTCCTCCTCTCCATCCGCTCCTGGTACGCCGCCGCCCCGGCCGGCTCCCCCTGGCCCGCCCTCTACGCCTCCGTCCTCTACGGCGCCGTCTTCGGCCTCCTCTCCATGGGCGCCGCCCTCGCCGTCGCCGTCCCCGCCACGCTCGTCACCTGGATCACCGTCCTCGTCCTGCTCGCCTTCGCCGGGAAGCCCCGCCGGGCCCTCGTCATGGAGGGCCGCCGCGTCACCGCCGACATCTCCTCCGTCGCCGTCAAGATCCTCCTCCGCGAGGGCAATCTCGTCGCCGGCGTCTGCGCCGCCGCCAGCTTCTTCGCCCTCCTCCACAACCATAACAACAGCAGCAGAGGCCCCTCCGCCGCAGCAGATCACCACCTATAGATTTTAACCGCAGCTCTCTGTTTTGCTGTATTTTCTTCTTCTTCTTCTTTGCCTTGCTGTTTCTTCACGGTTGACTGATTTTCCCCCAAAGATGAACACACACACAGAGTCAACGCTTTGACTTGATCTATCTATCAATCTATCACTTAGCAGAGCTCAAAAGAGAGTGATCTACAAATCGAATTAATGTTGCATGAAACTAACTGTTGGTGAATTCTGTTGAATGATTGAAGATTTTGTAAGAGAGACGGTTGCTCGGAGATTGTCGCAGAGAATATATACTTTGCTTTACTTGGTACAAAATCTAAATTTTGTGTGTATATGCAAATGTTTTTTTAAACAAAATATAAAACACTTAACCAAACTATTTTAACAAATCCGGGCGAATAATTTCGAGCTTCCTCTTAACTTCTCATTCTTCCTCTATTCCAACATATCGATCATAGAATGTGGAGATGGAAGAGATGTGCATTCATGTCTTTTGTACTCTTCATCTTTGAAGGTTTTTACCCTTCCAAGATATAAGAGAAGTACCGAAGAAGAGGATATTTAACATGATAGTAAATCTTTAGTCACTCTTCCTCATAATTTTACATCAATGAAGGAGAAGAAGAGTCTACGGAAGAGAAATTTTTTTTCTTAGATCTTCAAATCTTGTAAAGTATCATCTCTTATCGTACGTCCTATCATCAACATAAGGAAGAAGAATAGTCTAGTAAAAAGAATTGTGAACAAGTAATGTTGTATCTTATGAATTAAGTTAGAGGTGGTGGTGCCAAAAAGTGTGATGGAAAGGGGAGTGTAATCGTCGAGCTAAGAATCTTAATGATTATAAGCACTTGTGAAAGTATAGCCAAACTTTCACCAAGGCATTCCTTTTGGGACTCCTCGAAGAAGCAACTTTTAAAGCTTAAGAGCAGAAATATACCATAAAAATTTAGACAACTTAGAAGTACAGAGCCAGCTTCCATAAACATAAAACTTATATTAAATTTTATATTTTACGTAAAAAAAACTTTTACTTCATTAAATTTAGGGAATAAAATAGATTCCCTAAATATTAAAATATTATTTAATTTGGAAAAGAGAAAAAAAAATAAAGGGAATGAATTGAGTAATGAAAAGTAGATAGAGAAAAAATAATAAAAAATAAAGATATGGTAAATTATAGTGATTTTGATCTATGTAGTGAAAAATGAATATCCAAATTTAATAAAATAATTCTTCTACCCTAAATTTTAAATTTTAAATAACGAATCTGACATGGATGCTCTTAGGTTATCCTTCCTAGGGCAACCCTAGAGAAATGCTTCGAGTTTGGATGCCGTGAGAGGTCGCTCAATTATCATCGTTTACTCTCTTCATCTTGCTGTGGGTCTAACGGCAAGGAGTGCTTAGGTGAACGAGTCAACTTTTGTCACATGTGTTTCGACACTGAATCAGTCGAAGCTGGGCCGGTTTCTAACTAGCCATCCGTCTCTAACTGGGCTTTCCTTACCGGGTTGGGCCGGTTTCAGCCCAACATTGTTATATGGACCGTACGTAAAACCCTAAAGCAGCCCAAATCGAGAGATGGTTCATGCTCCTGCGACAGCCATACCAAGTCCCTCGCCATGGCGGAGAACGGGGGAATGGCGGAGTCCGGAGGAGAAGAAGGAACACAGTCCTTGGACTCAGGCCCCGACTTGAAGAACGGCTGCTGCAAGGCGGATAGGATGGACGTGGATAAGGAAGGCGCCTTCTTCCTTGGCCAACCGACCTTCTTGGACTTTGGAGGAGGGAGGCTGCGTTGCCTGGAGACTGGCCACGAGCTTCTCGCCAACGAAAAGGACGCCTATGGACGCACCAAGGCTTGCCGGCTCGGACTCATTGACGCAGCGGTGGCCCAGAAGAGGCCGCCCCTCGGCGCTTTTCAACTCCACCCGACTTCGAGGTAGTAACTGAACTAGGGTGGCACTTTATTTTCTATTTGGAAGAGTTTTATCGGTGATTTGCTGCAGGTCACTGTTGGTGTGCAAGCTGACCGGAGATACAGTGAACAAGACCGAGGAACACATCTGGAAACACGTTACTGGAAAGAAATTTCTCCACAAGTTAGGTAATTTTTTACATGCTCTTGGGAGAAACTTTGCTCTGTTTGGATATTGTATTCCCTGTTTCTGGAGTAGGAACTAGTTTTTGGAATTTTTAACGATGGAAATCAGATGTATTCCCCATTCCTAAAAGAGTTCAACAATTGGTTATGTGCGTAATATCTCCATTATCATTGCTTGGAGTTCTTCAGTTATGAACTTTTTGGTGAGATGTACACTGTACTGCAGTGTGGAAATTATACTGGAACATACAATATTTTGGAAATAATCTGCAAAAATGAAAGTATCAGAATGAAACAAATGACTGTCCAAACCCTGAGGAGTAAGGCATGTGTAGTGTGAGTTGGAAGGAACCTGTATGTTTGATGGATTAGTGACCAAGGCTGTGGTCTTTTTTGGTCAGAATTCATTCTATTCACAAATAAATTTAAAACTTTCAAAAGCTGTTCAAACAACCAGAAAATTTAATCTGTTGATTTAGTCGATTCTAATTTCTTTTTCTGACTTCAAGGTGATTCAAATTCTTATTCATGGCTGCTTAATGAATAATTCATGAAGATGTGAAAGGATACCACTACTCTACCATGCATTATAGATTGTTTGTTTCTGTAAAACTAAATTATATAGTTATTTGAGCACTGAAAGCCTTCTATTCCCATAGTTTCATCGTGAACCTATTGTCCTTTTTTTTTAAAATCAATTTCTGAGTCATCATGTATGTTGAATTGATTTCTTCATTTCCACCAAGAAGCATTCAACAAATGGCCTTCGATGTTTTTTTCCCAGCATTTAATACTCAATGTATCATGCTCCGTCAATGGTCAATATGATGTCATTTGTGTTGTCCTTGTTGTAGAACAAAAAGAAATGGAGAAGCATGCTTCTGCAGAAGGGGAGAAAGATGCAAAACAACAGAAAAAGCAACAAAATATGAACATTTCTTGCAAACAAGGGCGACAGACAGATCAGAAGAGTAATAAATCACTTAACAAACACACAAAGGCAGAGAGTATGGTAATAGAGGATCCTAATTTGTGGGTCCCTCAAATTGAAAGTCATTTGGGTTTTGATGATGGAAAAGATTGCTGGGATTCTCTTGCAAATTCAAATGATGAAGGAGATGGTGTTAGTGAACTAGGTAATATGAAGATGTTATTTCTCTACGTAAGCTATGTTGACCTAATGATTATGGTTTTCTTTGAATGATATTTTTGATACTTGATTTTTTTTTTCACTTATCTTTGTCATGCTTAAACAAGAAAAAGCCTACTAATCCTAGTTATATGAATCTTGAAGAACTTGACTAGTCAAGCTATTAGCTTCAAATTTTTTTCCCCTTCTTATTACTAAAGATCACCACTCATGTATCTTATACTATCTTATCTTGATTTCCATGGCCTCACATATCTTAATACTTGTATTGGCATTTTACTATTGCATGTTGGTCCTTAGTGTCATGGTTTGTAGGACTACTTGTATGTTTCTTTCCTTTTTTCCTCAAAACATTTAGCAGTTCTGACCAAAAAAAGAGAGACAAGGTTGCTTAGTGTTTATGTTAATGCCTCACCCCTTTTGTGGAATATCATTTATGTTGCATGAAGATAGATCATAGTAATTTATCTTTTCTGGTCCAGCACAACTTAACAATGAAGTCAGACTGCATTGATATTTCTTACAAAACCCATCAAATAGAGCATTAATCTTTCTATTTTACAAACTCAACATATCAGTTACATAAGAAAAATTATATATATAATGTGAAACTTAATAAATGAACAATTTTATCCAAAGATATCTTAGTCATGACTATAAGTGTTCATGAGAGCCCAGCTAGGACACATGAAAATATTTTAAAAGGCCCAATGGATGTGAAAAATATGAGTTATCAATGGGGATTCTCACAGTGGTTTGCAAGAAATTCCTAAAAGTAATATTCAAGACCTCTATCTATAGATTGACTAAGATAATTTTTTTGTCGTGGTTTGGACTTAATCATACTCGATTGGTTTAAAAGATTATCTTGAATCAATTAATCTAGAAAGCTAGTTGTTGTATTCGGTTGATGTTGATCCTTGAGATTATGTTTTAGTTTTCTCTTATGTTGGCTTGACCAAACTGATCAAATATTATTTGAAATCAGTGATTGTCGCACTATATAGAGTAATTTGACTTGTGATTATTTCTCGATCTTGTCTTTTGATCCATGAAGTTTGATAATTTGATGAATTTGGTTTAGTGCAACGTGTTGTATTCCAATTGATTTGTTTTGAAAAGCATATATATAGGTAGGATTTGGCTGACCCATTGTATATTATATATGTGGAATATGGGGAGTAACGCAGTATAAGTAATATTTTAAAATTATTTATATTGATAAAATGACTAAAATACTTAATAAATTATATTAAACAACACATCTAATTTATGCATCCATATAAAAAAATAATATATCAAAAACACAAGACATAACTGCCAATACTATTCAGCAATGAGAGGCCTGCATTTCAAAATGCATGAAAGGTACTAGTATGCTTTTATGTCACCTCATGTGGATTTTGAACTTTGATTTTATTTTTCCTTGACTTTCATTATCACCAAGTCATGATTTTCCCTACTATTTAGTGAGAATTATTTGAATCTTATTCATCTATTAGGTTCTGGATCAATAATATTTAAATCAATTAAATTATTTTTGTTGCATTGACAAATGATTCATTTTGTCTTTATACCTATTCTGCAAGTTGTCTTTATGACGCAAGTTGAGAAACATAGGAAAATGAATAAAACGAATGTAGTATGTTTTGCTAATATTGGATGCTGTCAATGAGGATGATCATTTCATTTCACTGTTGTATGCTTGTGCTATTTATCAGATGGACCATTCAAAAATGACGATCCAGATGCTACTGAGCTATCCATACGGTATTTGTCTCTTCTGATCCTTAAAATTTGGTAATGGTATTTTGTCTTGCCTGTGGAACAAATTCCTTTGCAGGACCAAACGGATGTCAATAGCTGTTGGGCCAAGCAATTTTGCTTCGAGGAAAAAGAAAATTAAGAAAGGCAGCTAAACATGAGATGAGCCACTCGGTACATTTTTCATGTCTGGTTATCCATCTTCAAAATTAGTAAGTTGCATACCAGTATTTATCCCATGTTATGAAACCAATCTACACGTTCGCAGAAAGTTTTTAATACTTTCTGTCTTTGGTCTATGGCTGCTTGTGGCAGAGCGGCCACACATTTTAGTCATTTTCTTTTCATTCATATCTTAAGTTTTGGGTGTTAGATAGCATATCAATTACATAACCTCAATTTTATCGTCTTTATTCATACCAACCCGGTGGCTTGAATATTGGAATATGTTTGCAGGTTTTCCTTTTAACTCCTCCTGCATTTGCACATTTAACTGTCATACGGGAAATTAAATGTTAAAAACAAGCTACACAATGAATTCAATCTTTCAGGTTTTACAGGAAAAAAAGTCATTGTGCCCTGTGGGCTCTCTTGATCTTTTGCATTTCTCCTTCAGTTTCAAATGTTTCATTTGGATTCTTATTAATTTGCACAACATGATCAAAGTTAAATGGTGAATTGATAGGGTGGTTGGGTTGTAACCTGGATGGGGTTGTAATGGATCAATATCCCAAATCGGTTTTTATGAATTGAAGATCCAACTGAAAGGTCAGGATGAGCTATATATTTCTGGTTGAAAATCATAGCCACTCCTTTTAGTGGTATATCAGAATGATCGGATATTTCCATGCTTAGTCTAATTGCTACAATTTAGAATTTAATAAGTTTTCTAGACGATCAGATAATTAATTGTCCTTTCATGCTTGCATACTAAAGATTTGAACTTTTAACTGCTCTAGTAAAATGGAGAACAACATTTTGGCAGGTTTATCTTAAATCCCAAGTGTTCTTGTGGCAATAAATCTATATATTTTCTAATAATAATAATGACCATATCTTGGGGTGCTTGTCTTGGAAAGATGAAAATTCTAATAGTTGATCTTAGCTCCATGGAGGAAGAATCCTTTGACCTTCTTTATTCTTAGTTGCTTGTGTTGAAAATATTGATTGTTATACCGTCTTGCATGATTTATTTTATGCTAATTACTTGCTTAATTACCACAAGTGATATTCTATATCCTTTGTATTATCATCTTGCTTAATGTTATTGCTTTCTTTGTCGGTATCATTGTTTATATGCTAGCATAAAGCATTATAAAGATTTCCCTTCATAATTTTTTTGCTTATGTTTACATTAATTTGCTGCATGATTTGTCATAATCTCCCTTCTATTCTTGCCTCTAGATATATCCAAAGGGAATAATAGAGGTGTCAAATGGTACTGGGTTACTCTCAAACATGCCTTGCTATGGGGTTCATATGGAGTCGGAGGTTATTATTTGCTTTATTCTTTTTTGTTTTGGTCTCATGTTTTTTCAATTTGTACTTAATTTGCTTGTTTTTCTGTGTATAAATTGTTTAGCATGTTCTTTAAACATCTCAAGTTCATATGAAAATAAATTGTTTTTTTTTTAATTTATTCATGTTCATTAATCTTCTATCATGTTCTCCATGGAATGGAGCAATTTAGTCTGAGATCATGATAATTTTAATTTTTAGTATAAAACCTATCATGTTGCCTAGGGTTCTAATCCAATAATGATCATGTTAATTGATTTATTGACATCAATGTGGTTGACAGTCCAGAGACTCTCCTTTAAAATAGTCAACTTTGCTAACTTCATTACAAATTCTTTCATAATGTGTCTATTGAGTAAATTCTAAGCACATATTTTGCACACTCATAGGTTGATCTTTAGAATATTCGTCTCACCGGGTGACTAGAAGAATGACCTTTGATAACAAGATTTGTCCCGAACAACCAAAATGAGGGTCTCAACATGAATAACATGAGAAGCCACTTGAGGACCCTTAACGCGAGAGTCCCTTTGCACCGCGAACACTTTTATTTAAAGAGACGAACTATAGCCACCCTATGGCCAGTCACTCCCGTGTCACCAAACAAAAAACACATGCAGATACAATACACCATACTAGTATCGATTACTCATATAAGTATCAATTACCCATAGGTTATATTTAATTAGAAGTAATGTAATTAAGCTTAATATAACATAATTAATATTAATATTATATTACTACGTTTGTTAAAAGAGTTTAAGGTATATTTAACATATAAATCTTATATAATCATTATAAGTTTAAAATTGTATCAAATAAATTAATCAATCATGCATATTATGAGGCTGATTACTCTCACTAAACACTGCCATAGCTGCTCAGAGTTTCACGTACTACTATGCTGCTAAGATTACAATAAGATTGAATAGCAATTTTTAATTTGCATCCCGATATTGTAAAAGCAAAAAAGGGTTTTCTAATATCATCACCCAACTCAAAATGCCTTGATACACATACAAATGCACATTGTTGGCAAAAAAAGATGGTTGTCAAGTAAAAAACTAAAGATAAATTACTAGTTTCCACCGTATCAAAAATATTCCTTTATCGAGAGACCACCCTGAATAATCAAAACTTGAAGGAACCAACTCTGGAATAAATAAGCAGTCCTTCGCTTCCATACTTTATTCGCAACAGTTATGCACGTGGAGGTAGGAGGTTTGAGGTTTGAGGTTTGAAATGAATCTACGGAGCTCTCTCAAATGGGTATGTATCGTTGTAGCATATATCCCAAACGGCCTCGATGGCTTCCTTAGCAGCTGCTCCCGAGCAATTTGGATTGAGTTGGAGTGACTTCAATGCCCGCCTCTTCACGCATTCCTTTGGGCACACCAAAGTAAATGGTATGAAAAATAAATTTAGATAAAATTAATAATAATAGTTATCAATTGAAAAACTACAAACACTCGACGAGGATATAGCATCAGTCTCCAACATAACAATGAGCTAAGCTAAATCATAGTTCTGATCATCTAGCAATTGAACATTGAAGATAATAAGCTATTTCCCACTTCCTTAAATACTTCTCTAAGAAACTCATATCCACTCATTCCACGAGAGAAAAATCGATTCCTAATGATTTTTTCCTTCCCAACCAACTTAAACATCAGTAAAATCTTGAGCAGGTAAGAATTAACTTTTCTTATTTGGAGACATTATAGTTTTTTTCTTTGTTTCTTGATTTTTAACAGGTTGGCTTCTTGATTCCCATTAGAAAGGAGGACTTAATGCATATAAGGCAAGATGAGATAAATATAAGGCAAATTGTCCATGAAGATAATTTCTCAAACATTTTAGGAGTTAAATTCTTCTTAACGAATAAGAATGATGCAAATAAAATTACGTTTCTAATTTACTATTTTCATCACACTTAGTCAATATATGAGTTTCTACTTCATATTTTACTTCTCTCCTAAGAGATCACCAACCGAAGCCCTCAACCTCATGAGATTGTCAATTAAGGCATACATATCCATCATGTGCAATTCAGCATTGGTTGAGACATAGGGTCCCATGAAATCATATCACATGAGTAAACTTGCTCTGACTATCGGATAATTTGAGTAAGGAAACTCACTTGTTCATGCCCTCGTAGTTTAGTGTATCCACGTAGCAATTCACGTTTGTAGTGGCAATCACCACTCAAATGATTTGCACGAATCTGAATATATAAGAAACTTACTTATCAGTTAAATCTGTGGCAAAACACTAAACTGGATGGAAACTACTAACTAAAACTATAAACTTTGACGAGATTCACCTCGGAGCAAGCATGATGTGCACAATTTGACCAGGTGATGTTTTTTGCACGGCAATCATCATAAGCGTGGATCAATTCATGAATAAGTACTTGATTTATTTCATCTTGGAAAGTCATGTGATTGCAACAAACACTTATCTAAATTGAAGAAAAAAAAACAAATAAGTTAATAAAGTGTACAATTATAGAAGCCAGAATTTTCAAGCAACTGCGTTTACAATAATACCATATTTTGATTGTAAGATCAGGAACAGTTAGAAATATGAACTGTGACCCCCCAGAATCAAGATCCACAAAGGGAGTTTGTGTTTCTGAAATTCTTATTATTTTACATCTGTGACTATATATCATTCTGATTGAGTTGGCTTGCTATTTCAAATTTTTTCTGGATTTTCTTTTAAGGTCCTTGGTCTGAACTGATCAGTGCTCCTGAATTTTTTTTTCTGTTTTCTGAAATATATTGGAATTTAAGTTGTTCACACCATTAGCTGTGCATAATAAGTGAAGAACATGAATTCAGCAACAAAGCACACTGTCAAATGCCATTCACCATCGACCATCAGCACCATCAGAAAGTTGATAAAATGTTGTCGACCAGTAATGTGACATAAATTTTGCATTCAAACCAACAGTAGCAACCAAGCCAAAACAAGTTATGCCTAGATGCCTTCCAATCAATAAACTTTCCAACAGTAACAATGGTAGATTAGAGTCATGACAAACATGCACATTCATCTTAACAAGCTTCACCATGCAAATGCATAACCACCTCTTCAGATGTCCCTCATCCTAGGTTGGTAGTCCTATAAACAATTGCCTAATACAACAACAATCAAGTTTTAACCCTAAACCCTAAACAATCTTTCTATGTCATTGGACTCTATCCCCATAGTTATTTAAGGCATGAGGCGCCTAAAAGTTCACGTGTTGTGGGGCCTGAGTCACAATGCACAAGGTGATACACACGCCTTACCAAAATAAAGCGCTCCGATATA
>JBAMIE010221516.1:0-21352 GCA_037177295.1 Kaempferia parviflora
TCCTCGACCAGGACTTCGTGCTCAACCCTGCAGGTCAAGACTTCGTGCCTAGATTACCTAGGACTTTCCTGCACACTCAGTTCAATTCGTTAGATCAACAATAACACTAACTTTGAACCCTTTGTCATTATTAAAACTCAGGTTCGATCATTTGTGCACCCTGCACCAATATTACTTGACTGAGGCAGTCCGTATGGTAACTGTTGTGGTTGATTACTAGATTTTCATGAAGTATTCTGATATATCAATGGTGGTTGTTGAGGTCATTGCTGCTAATATTGCTGCTGCGGTGGTCATTTTTGATGTTGCGGTAGTTTTCTTTGTTCAACAATAATGGGCACTGAGACTTCTAGTGTCCCTTTTCTTTGCAATAGGCACACTCATCACTAGAAACTTTTAAAGTCAACTTATTTTAATTATGAGGTGGAGGTCGCGCCTGCAGTGCTGCAAAAATAGATAGTGTAGATGATGCAATAGTTCTCTTATCAACCTGAGACTTAAGGCGAATGTCCTCAGCTAGCAATTCATGTACTACTGAATCAACAGAAGAGAGAGGACTGTGATGCAAAATTGTTCCGCGTAATCCTTCAAAGTCATCATGAAGCGCCATCAAGAATTGGACCAGACGTTGTTCTTCTCTACGAGTGATATAGGCTGGGAATGTTCGCAATTCTGAGGATTTTGTAAGTGACAATTGGTTCCATAGTTCTGACATTGCAGAATAAAAATCTTGGATGTCCATATTTTGCTGTCGAAGTATACGTATATCTACTTCTAATTAATATTGTTTAGCAAAATTAGACTGCGTGTATAATCTTGCTAGATGATCTCAAACTTCTTTGGTTGTCTCATATTTGACCAACTGAGCACCAATTGAGTGTAAAACAGAATTTTTGATCCACGTAATAATCTTTGCATTATCGGTCTCCCAAATATACAATGACTTTGCATAATCATCAGTGTTGTTGTCCATAAGTTGAGTTCGTACACCTGAAATATATCCCCATATAGATTTTCCATGCAAGAAATTTTTCATAACATATCTCCAATATAAATAATTGTTTCCATCAAATCAAACACTAATTGATTGGAGAGAATCTTCTATGCGGCCACTCATGATGACAGAATAACCGAACAAAAAAGCAAATCCAAGTTGATGCGAGAACAAAAGAAACCCAATCAAAATTGTACGGTTGTACCAAAAAAAATTGGGGCTCTAATACTATGTAGAAATTAACAATCCGCGAAAACTGTGGATCAAATTAACAATTCTTCAATACTATCAACACCATGAAGATGAAGGCTCTGATACCATGTAAAAATTGAGAAAGAGGGAAAAATAGTGACGGTCTTTATTGATTCAAAAAGATATGTTAGAATAAATAATACAATATTTATATAGAAAACTTAAACCCCAAATTAAAAAGAAAAAAAACTAAATTGTCCCTAAAGCTATAAAGAAATATAATCTAACAAAAAAAAAAAAGGATTACCTTGACTATTGTGCTCGTGTATATGGGAAAGGGACATGGAAATGGTAGCGCAAGGCGGTCATGCTATGAGCACGGTATGCGTGAGTAGCTACTATGATTTTGATTATATTTGTTAAAATATTTTGATATAATAGTGTTTTACATATAGAAATTTTGATTAGCGTAATATTATATTTATCACATTGTAACTGTATAATAATGTTGAAAGTGAGGGTATTCTCAATGTAGAAAAAAGTGATTTTGTTCATCCCGAGTGTTCCTCATCGTTGGCCTCATAGTAAAATGAAGAGATATCTTAGGTAGAAAGATATTTAATCCACAGAAAATTATTCTGAAGTGAGAATATTCTCAAGGGGTGTTTGACAATTCATTAAATGTGGGATGCCTTTTTGATATTTATCCAAAAATTAATTAATTTTTAAACATTTTATTTTCTAAATAATATATATTATAATTTCATAGTAAATTTATTTTTGATTTATATAAATTTAAAACAAAGTTTTTTTATCTAAATTTTTTAAATATATTTTTTTATAGATATAATTTTATATAAACCTAAAATAGAATTTATTTGTTCTCATAAGTCTGTCTAAAATCCTATTTTCTTGTAGTCGATGCATCTCTATGTTCTAATATTTGGAATCATCATTAACAAATTATTTGTGTGATGTGATTTGTCATTGGATTGACAACATTTGATCTTCCAAAAATATTATGTTTTATTTTAGAAGAACATGAATTAACTTCTTCAATAACATTTTATAATGCTAGTTGTAGGACTCGTGCGAGCTAGGGGTGAATAGCTCTAATTGCTTCTTGTTTAGATCTCATGCTCGTCGTTTGAATTCGCAACGGAAACTTGAGTCAATACCAACGTCACGTGCACAACTTCGGGATCTACTTGGTATCCTCCTCCTTGGTGACTAATACAAGGTCTACTCCTATTGATCTCCCTCCACTATATACTTCTCCTTTTTGGATACTTTACAAAGACGGAGAAGCATCTTACAATATGTTCTTACAAGAACGCAATAAGAAAATGAATACAAAGACAAATGAAATCGAAAATGACTTTACAATGAGGAATATGCTTTATGCTTTCTTGTTACCTGAAAATGTCTCTTGTTGATCCGGAAATGTGCTAGCACTTCTCCTCAAAATCTCCAAGAAGAGATTCCAAGAAATCTCCTTTTAACCAATCGATAGCCATCAAATTCAACCATTTAAAATTGTTGAACAACTCTCTTTTACTTTTCCAATCGATTAATGAGACTCACCAATCGATTTCTTACCTCTAGTTGAACCAACCAATCGATTCAAAAGCATTTTGTTCATTGCTACAATGTCACAATCGATTGTTGGAACTCACCAATCGATTGCTACTATAGCAAAAACACTGTGGTAGCAACCCCAAACTAGCCATTGTAAACCTTAAAGTTATTGTAGCAAATCCTAATTAGTGTACTAAGCCCTAATTTTTGGATTTTAAGATTTACAATAAACCATGATATTGTAGCAATCCTAGTTACTATATAAAAAAAACTCTAATTACTCTAGAAAATTCTAAAAACAGCTCAAAATCTCAATTTTGGGGTTTAGAGTCTATTGGTCGATCGATACGCCCTACTAATTGATTAATACTTCTATTTCAACTTTACCAAATTGAATTCTCATCTTACTTGATATTTGATTGACCTCAACCTACTATGACTCCTTTTGTTCAACATATGGTCAATCTTTAACCTGTCGGGATTTCATCATTGTCTAGTATCTAGTCAATCTTGATCTACCAAGACTTCTTCATTACCTACCATCTTGTCAACATTGACCTGCCGAAACTTCCTCGTTGCATAGCATTCGGTTAACCTTGACTTGCTAGGACTTCAAGTATCATGCCAACTCCCTGTTAAATTTTTGACCGTCAAGTGTCTGGTCAACCGTGACCAACTTGAATTTTTTTTACCGTCAAGTATCAACTAAACCTTGACCTACTTGACTTTTCTTTAACCAAATAGCATATTGATCGATTATCAAATATCAGGTCAACCTCGACCTACTTGATGTCTCAACCAACTAACATATTCATTAAACATAGAAATCTCAACTCGAGTCAACTTGAGCTTAACCAACTTGGTTAACCATGACTAGTAGGCGATTGCACTGAGGTGATTGCACCAACAACTAGTTCTAATAGAACAAATACTCAAAAATTTGAAATTGTATGTCAATCTTGGTTTATAGTTTCATATTAGATATGTGTATCATATTTTAAATTTATGCGTGTAAGAATTAAACCAATTAAAATTGGTATATCTTGGTCACATTCTAGTATAATGAAATAAATTTTATAAAATTAATAGAATGAAGTCTAAAAAATTTGACATGATGTACCAACCTATTAGAATTAAACATATAAATTATTGTAAAATTTATTTCAATATAGAAAATTATTGTATTCATTTTTTACATAAAATTTTAATAATATTAATATATATTTGTAATAATTATCTAATGTTGTAATGATTTGTTTAACATAGCTTTGATTTTAAATTAATACAGCACTAATAAATTTGTATCTTCTTTTGTGTTACTAATGAAGTTAAAATTGAAGAAGTATTTTTATTGTATTATTGAATATTTATTTAGTTTTATTTGGTTTAAATATTAGAACAAATTTATATAATATTATACAATGAATATGATTTAAACTATAGATTAGAAGGTAATAAATTTGAAACATAAAGTGCTAGTACGGATACTGGTAGTTTGAAGCTCATGAAGGTATAACTTTTATGGAAGGTTGTCATATGAAAGCATAACTTTTCTTATAATTCCATATGAAATATTTATACAAATACTCAAGTTCTAGATAGGAATTTGAGAATTATTTTATATTTTTTTTATTTTAGTAAAATAGATAATGAGTTAGATTTTGATATTTGATAATAGTGATAGTAGAAGAGTCAAAGTTATTCTATTTTTTCTAACTTGCAAAGGAGATTCAAGTTTTATCCCGCCTCAACAATTGCTTTAGAACAAATATTTAGTTTTAGAAATAATATTTTGGATGGAAGATGATTTATTTTAATTCCTAAGTCTTTGAACACTTGAGTGTTACTTTATGATTAAACAAGAGCCATAAAAATAATACAAGTAATGCAACTTTTAGGAGACGAGACAGAAGATTTCAATATTAATGGAATAAAAATGAAAGTGAGTAAACAATCTTAATTCTTAAGATAATAAGAGTAAAACAAGGTAAGCAAAGCACCTGAATTTTGATTTCCTTATACTAGAATACATATACAATTTAAATAAATAAAAATATTTATGAATTTTTTTAATTTTTTTAAAAACATAAATATAAAATCTAATCATAACTATAATTAGCAATAAATGAACCCAAACTGTGATTGAATCATAATTAGTTTTGATCGATTCATCACATCGAGAGATTATTGATGAATTTTTTTATGTTTTTATTTTAATCTTCTAAAAAATAATCATCCTTAGCATGTAAAAAAGTAAGACTATAAACTAACTAAGCCAGTCAAATTTTATAGTGTTATAATTTATTTGATAAAATAATTAAGTTAAATCAAGTTTCAAATGAACTAAGTTATTAAAATGGTTGTTTAAGGTTGATATGATTTTTTATGATTTTGAGTTTGGATTAAACTTGGCTTAATTAAGTTTAATTTATTTAGATGTTATCGATCTCTCAGTTTAAGATTGTTTGATTATTTATTTTTTTTTATGTTTTTAAACTTATTTGACTAGTTATTGAGTTTGATAACATAAACTTATTTATTTATTTTAAATTTTATTTTTTTTTTCATAATGACAAGAGTTTATGGATAAACATGCATGGTTCATAAATTTTATTCATAAATATTGTTCATAAATATTGTTTATGAATATTATTGATGAATATTATTTACAAACATTATTTATGAATAATTCTCCATTTTTCATGAATATTAGCTAATTGAACACGTATAGATAATTTAATGAGTTATTTAAATCTATTTAATTAATTGTTCTTATAATATATTTATCTAGTTCATTATTTAATTGGTTTATAGTCTCATGACTAGATTTGTAGTGTAATAAGTGAGGAAAGTGCCTCAAGCCCAAAAAATTTTGGGGCACTAAAATCTTTTTTTTTTTTAATTATTAGTATGATATGTTCATGAGCTCATTTTTAAGAAGTCCATAAGAAATAGTTGATAACATAAGTGATTTCTTAATTTGATCCCCAAAAAAAACCTATCTTAGTTTTAAACGTGATTATGCAAAAAAAAAAAAATGGTAGATTCGACAAAACGCTAAATAAGGGAGAATAAATCAACATATTCATCAAACTTTCACACACTAAAGAGAAGGAGACAAAGACATTCTAATACTCAGAGATGAGAGAAAATAGAGCAATTAAATTTGAGGTAAAAAATCTCTTCTCCTTCCACCACTCAATCAATCGTATTTGGATTTTATTTTGCAATCTCTCAAAATTTTAAAATTGGATATTTCTTATCTAGTTTAAATGTTTGCAGAAATATTTTGAAATTATAAACAATATTAAGCTTTTCACCTTAGACAGTATAAATTTTTAGGTATGATTCAAGAATCCATAGGCAGCAGCTGATCTTTGCTGACACTAGTGAGAACTCAACTAGATGATGTATTGATGCAACTACTTTTGCTTTGTGGTTGGTATCTCAAAGTTCCTAGGGCATTCTCATGTACGTTTTCTCTATTCACTTTAAATTTTGTATTAAGAAAGTGGAGAAAATTCTTATCTTTGGCATTAGGATCGCCTAATTTTGTGTGATTTAGAATACCAATTCAATAAAATGTTTGTGCTTTGTTCTTATTGTATGTCACTTTTATATGAATACTTATCTTCCTTTCAAGATTTGGTCGTGAAGTGATGTAAAGATACATATCATTAATCTCTGATTGTTAATGTAGATTAGGATTTAGGATTTTAATAAGCATGCTTCCTATAAGAAAATAATTGTCTGAGAAAAAAAAAGAAGAAACAAAAGGAAGAGGCTTTAATTCAAAGCCAAGTAGAAAATATTAATAAGTATTTCACAAGAAATTAAATAACAGAACAAATAGAAATACGAGAGCAAGTGAACCAGAATAACATCCATGATAAGTTGAATATCAAAAACATAGTGAATTGAAGGAACTTCACAATGAAAACCCAAAGAAGTCTAAAAATGAGAAAGATATAATTATGCCTAAAAGTATCACTGATGAAGATATAAATCAAAGTATTCTATTTCATTTAAATGTTGATGATCTAGGAAATTGTAACAAAATGCAAAATATTAAAGACTTTCTAGTTGAATGAGGTCCTAGAAGATATAATGATATTTTGTTCCCTCTTGATAACACTAAAAGACATTTCAATATATCACATTATAAGAGGCAATTGTGAAATTGTGAGAAAAGTGACTAAAGATGGTTAGTGTACTATATTTCTATGGACAAAATATTCTATTTTTGTTAAAAATTATTTGAAACTCAAACGAATCACGACAAAACTTAGTTATCTAGATGATGAAGGATACAAAGATCGGAATAAAATCAGCCGATGTCTCAATTTTCATGAAATTAGTTAAGATCATATTGATTGCATGACTAGTTGGATTGAATTAGAAATAATGTTTTGAAAGAAAAAAACAATTGATGAAAGTGTCCTAGTAATTAACAAAGAGAGAGAACATTGGAAATAGATATTGAAGAGAATAATTATAGTTGTACAAAGAATTACAAAAAATAACTTGGCTAGAGGGTAATAAATTTACTATAATATGACAGAAATTAATTCCTAATGGTTGCATACCCTTAAAAATAAAACTCCTCTCATTCTTTAATTATTTTACGGCCAACTATAAATTGAATTCGTAATTTATCTTTCTTTATATAAATTAGAGACGGATGGTTAAGATATACTATAATTATTTAATTGGTTTATAATCGGCTCTGTATAAAAGGATTTTATATGGGCTTTCTCACGAAGAAGACTTGACCAGATAAAAATAATAATAAGACGATTGCCCTAATAAATAAACTATTTTTTGTAAAATATTAAAAAAAATGGTAAATATGCGCTTTGCCCCTGGGTTCTGTTGGAAACTGGCACTTTTCTGGACTGGATTTAAGAGTCGGTCGTGTTCCAGCCACGAAGGATCTCTTCTATCGTTGGCACTCGCCGTCTCGTCGATCTTGATTAATCTCTCGGAGATAGATCACCCGCCCCGCTCTTGTCATCGCCATGGATGAGGAATACGACGTAATCGTCCTTGGAACCGGACTCAAGGAATGCATTCTCAGCGGCCTCCTCTCCGTCGATCGCCTCAAGGTCTCTCCTTCCCGCCCCTCCCTCCGATGTCATTGCCTTTCCAGGGATCGGTTGGATCTTGTGATTATCGTAGCGCTAATTTGCTCACTAGCGACCCGTTTATGTTATCAAAATTCTGCCTTGCATTTCCTGTTTTCTGATGTCGTCATCTTTGTATTTTTTGTACTCATGTTGCGTATTTGCCAATAAACAATTGTCTTTCTTTTATTTTGAGTGCATATACCTTGAAAATTGGATCTCGGTGTTCTTATCGGGTACTTGTTTATTTGATCTGGAAGTCTTGTTTAAGAATGTCTTCAAGGGATATTGTTTGTCTTATGTTTGAAGAAAATATGTCCAGTATTACCATAATTTGAAATTTAACTTGGTAAAATGGTTTTTTGATCGGACTGGATACTGGTAGCAAAAGGCAATGTTATTGTGACAACACTTCCATTCTTAGTCATGCATGCAACATAATTGCTTCCTGATTATTTCCTAAGAATTGGAAAGATGTTCCGTTAGTTCAGTATTTTCATTTTTCTATTTCTTTTGGAGCAATCAAAGAACATTTTGTTTTCAAATTTAATTCTAGCCTTTCTTTGATAAACTGTTTACTTTACGATTCAATACTTTGATTTGTTATTGTTATTATATTCTGTTTTGAGTTGAATTCTGAACATGGACTCATTTTTTGGGCTTTTATATTGTTAAATTTTGCATACCTTCATACTCTTTATTGAGTTCTCTATCATTTTGGATGTTACTTGAAAATGAAATATTTGGGTGGGTGTAACGAATGGGATGCATTGGCATATGGAAGTGTGTGTCTCTAAAATGCCAGCTTCTTTCATTCCTCTTAGGAAGTTTCTACTTAGATGCAAATGCATGAGAATGTTATACTTAGATTTGTTGTGCTTTAAATAGCGGCAATCTTCTTTCAGGTACAACATTGAGAATTTTTTTTTTTTGGTTTATTATGACATTTTAAAGGGAAGTTTGTTGATAACTTTGTTCTTGTTTTTAAACAAATAAATGGGAATATACTACCATTGACTGTAATCTGGTTCTCTTAAGCCAAAAGGTTTGGTAGTTCATTCTACTAGGAATGGCCTAAGAGTTTTTTTTCCACACGTTATATCATATGTTCAATGACTTTGATTTTTTTTCTTCAATATCAATGGAAAAAATAGAGTGAATTTTCCCTTTTTCAAAATTTATTCTTTCCCAAACCTTTCGTTAGTTTTCATACACTTCATGACAGTTGAACCCGATTCAATGAGATTATACTGAGCTATATATTATCAGGTGGCTTTTTGCCTTTTGGTTTCATAAGTATCAAAGCTAATATATTGACATGTGTTTTAGTTTTTAAGAAATCCAAGATCAGATGTCAAAAGAAGACCCAGAGTGAAAAACTTGATTATTCCAAGAGTGCTTTTTATTTAACAAGTGCAATTATTTGATTCCTGAGAATTCTTAGGTCTGATGTTATGAAAAGAAACCTCTGGCATTAGTGTTGGTTTTTTTAATACTTCATTCAGATAATACAAATCCTAGCTTCTGTCAATAGATTAGTAGTGTATGTATGTGGATTTTTTTCCAAGGAAAAATGCGAAAACTCTATTATTTTCTTGTTAGCAATATTTGATTATTTTTCTAGAGACATTTTTATCATTCTGCTAAAAGAAATTCACTTCTGCCTATTGTTAGGTTCTTCATATGGATAGGAATGATTACTATGGAGGAGAGTCGAGCTCACTAAATCTCATCCAAGTAAGAATTTGGAGTTGCTAAAAATAGGTGCTTAGTTGAAACAACACTTAGAGATGCTTAAATATGCTGGAAATGTTGTTTCTCAGCACTCATGTTATGGTATTATGCTTATTAGAAAGTATTAGTGAATAAGAAGTTACATGCCTCTCATGCCCTACAATTTCCTGACAGATGAAAATGTCTTTCTTGCAGAGCAATAAAATCCTATATAAGAGATTCTATGCACTGTTTGTCATTTGGTCATTATGGCAATGCTTATTCTCAATTTAAATTATAAGTTATGAGATGTAATAGATCATTAGGCACCTATTATTTCCTTGTGCTTACCAAAATTTCATTTTCCTTTCCAGCTATGGAAAAGGTTCAGGGGTAGTGATAAGCCTCCATCAAGTCTGGGTCCCAGCAGAGATTACAATGTTGACATGATTCCAAAGGTTCTCTTTGCTTCTTGTTTCCGATGCTTTGGTATTATTGATGACTGTAGAGTTTAGTGTTGGCTTAAAAATTCCTTTGTTTGGATATTACAGGGAAGTTATGTGTTACTATGATGATAAAAATACATCACAATCGTTCAAATGCATATTGATATGTCCTAAAAAAACGTTTTGGTATTTTTTAAAACATAGAATGTTTTTGACTGTTTGATGAATTTCTCTTTACAAGTATCTCTCCAGAAATCTCAATCTGTATATGCTAATTGTGTTCTTTGTCACTGATTAGTTTATGATGGCTAATGGTACTTTAGTACGCACACTGATACATACTGATGTTACAAAATATCTGTCTTTCAAAGCTGTAGATGGAAGCTATGTCTTTAATAAAGGAAAGGTATTGATCACCTTCCTTTATTTATTTTCAATATGTTGCACTATGTCAAACTTTTTGGTAGTTCAGAATGCTTAGGCCTAGTAATTTCTTCACTTTTCTATTGTAATAGGTTCACAAGGTTCCTGCCAATGATATGGAAGCACTAAAATCACCATTAATGGGCTTATTTGAAAAACGTCGAGCTCGGAAATTCTTTATCTATGTGCAAAACTATAATGAAAGTGATCCAAAAACACATGAAGGATTGAACCTGACAAGAGTAACAACGAAAGAACTGATCTCGTGGGTATTCATTCTTTTAGACTCTTTGTTAGATTCAAAAAATTCCTTGTTATTTTATCTGAGTATTGTGTAAAAACTAACACAAATTGCATAGCATGCTAGAGTCTTTCTATCTTCTCTATTTAATAATTAATAATAATCTTGAGGATACTCAATAAAAAATATCCTTGCTTAATGTAATTTAAGCATTTATTGAATGCGGATTCAGCACTCTTCTATTCAGATATGCATCTTCTCATAAATAGATTTATGTTAGATCGTCACATGAATATTCTTTTTTACATGAGACTGGACAAGATTCTGATTCTGAAATCTTTAAACAGCATTTTCTTCATCCAATGTGTGTACATATTATAAGGAGGTTTAGGACCTTAAATGAGCAATCTTAAAATATTTTTCTGAATACAACATACTTTCTTCTCAGAGTACATATTAATATGTTAGGTTCTCTTGGCAAGAAGGATCGTACTTGTCATAAATTTTTATGTACTAGTCCATATGGTTTCTTATGAATGAAAATAAACTGAATTTTTGTGTCACAAACACAAACCTTAGAAAGTAGCATAGTACTAATATCATTGACCAGTGGCAACTCTCCAATCAAGGTAGCAGCTTTTGGAGTTGTGCATACAGTGAAGAAAAAATAGTGAAGGTCGGGTTTTGTACTATTACTAGGAATACTGGGCGTGCACACAAATATAAAGTTCCTTCCCCACCAATAATGCTTGAGTAATGATTGAGGGCAGGACTTGTAATTTCGTTTGCTATTTGACTGGATGCATGCAGCTAATCCAAGTGTTTGAGTTTAAGAGAGAAACCGATATTTAAGAGATTCAGTCTCTTAGGAAGGTGGAATTTGAATGACTAGACTGTTTCCTGATCATTAGAGCTTACTATTTTCATAATATATTCATTTTAACACATAGGTCTGTCTTCCAATAAATTTAGGTCTGCTATCTAGATCATTATTTCCACTGATTAAGAAATTATTGGTTCACTGTCTCTTGGTTGCTGAGATGGCTTTCATGTTGGTGCCTTAGCATCTTTATTTTTCTTCATTTTTATCATAACAATCTACCCAATCTGCTTGCTAAAAACTTACTCAAACTTCTCTATGCTGTTCAGTAAATATGGTTTGGATGACAACACAGTTGATTTCATTGGCCATGCTTTGGCCCTTCATAGGGATGATCGTTATCTAAATGAACCTGCACTAGATACTGTGAAAAGGATGAAGGTAATTGCTTTCTGAATTGAAATTGTTATGGCTTTCTCTATGTCAGATATTATTTCTTTCTCCATTAATTTCTGACAAATTAACATATACTTGTACTAGCTGTATGCTGAGTCTCTTCTGCGTTTTCAAGGAGGCTCACCCTACATATATCCTTTATATGGTTTAGGAGAGCTACCCCAGGTTAGTCACAACTCTTTGGTTTTTTCTTTTAAGATTTTTCTAATAATCCTTAAATTTCTCTGAAATTACAGGCTTTTGCACGTCTTAGTGCTGTTTATGGTGGGACATATATGTTGAATAAACCTGAATGCAAGGTATAATTTTTGGCATCTCATTTTCCTCACTGCTTTGATGTAAATCGGTCTAAAAAGTAGATGCCGTTATCTTCATTGCTACAGCATTTCATGCCTGGATTATTCTACATTTTTTTTTTTTTTGTCATAGCTCAATGTACTGTTTTCAGGTTGAATTTGATTCCGAAGGGAAAGTTTGTGGTGTGACTTCAGAAGGAGAAACAGCTCGATGCAAGAAAGTTGTGTGTGATCCTTCCTACTTGCCAAATAAGGTAAATTTTCTTTAATTCAGGTTGAAAAGCACATGATTCCTTGTCGAGGTAAATCCATCATATAATTGTAATCATGGAAAAAAGTTCAAATCGTGCAACATCGTAAGTGGCTTTTGATTGACAGGTTCAGAAGGTGGGAAAGGTTGCAAGGGCTATTGCTATTATGAGCCATCCGATTCCAAATACCAATGAGTCCCATTCGGTGCAGGTTATATTACCACAAAAACAACTTGGACGCAAGTCTGACATGTGAGTACCGGATCTTTGTTAGATGCTCTCTTTTCTTTCAGGCCATTTTTGCTACTTCCATTATGCATTTGTATATGCACGACTTATCATGATTGACATTTCTTTTGGCTCGACAGGTATCTTTTTTGCTGTTCTTACTCACACAACGTTGCTCCCAAAGGGAAGTTTATTGCCTTTGTGTTGACAGAAGCTGAGACTGACAAGCCAGAGGTGGAACTGAAGTCTGGGATTGATCTTCTTGGACCAGTAGATGAGATATTTTTTGAGACTTATGATAGATACGAGCCTTCCAATGATCCATCAGTTGATAATTGCTTCATCTCAACTGTAAGCGTTTTTGACACAATTCCTCGTTCTGTGAGACATTCTTAATTCATGTTGGTTGACCAAGTCTATCAACTGTAGAGTTACGATCCAACCACCCACTTCGAATCTACTGTGATGGACGTGCTTACTATGTACACTGCAATCACTGGAAAGGTAATACTTTTAAAATGATGCTCATAAATTTTGATTTCCCCAACACACTCCTCCCATGATGCTTGGCACCAGAGAATTATTTTGCCCTTCTAAATTATTCTACTTATTCTCAAAGGCAGGTTGTAGTTTCTTGTTTTTACCTCAGTTTTGCTATTTCTTCTAAATAAATTGTTTGTATAGGCAGCGATTCCTCTGTTCCATAAAAAAAAAAAAAGGTTGCATTCTAGTGGTACACACTTCTGCGAAGATAGCATTATTGCCTATTTCCTTTTTTTTTATGCATAATCTTGTTTTAATCCACCCTCCTGTTTTTTGAAGTCTGTCGTATGTTTCATTATTGTTCTATTGAACACAATCTTAGAATCCTTTTTATTCCCTTCCTCTACAGACTCTCGATCTCAGCGTCGATCTAAGCGCTGCTAGTGCTGCTGAAGAATGAATAAAGTGCTATGCTTCATTTTAGTCATGATCAGTTTTCATTATGGAGCCTTACTATTTGGCACTCAAGATCAATTTGAGTTTTCTTCATGCAGCTCAAGTCAAGCAGCATTTTTTGCTTTAGAACCTATTAAATTTCTTTGAATACTACAATCTGTTAAAAATTCCAAGGCATCTTATGAGTTGTCGTATTTCCTTTGTGTTTTTGGTCGTATAAGCTGTAGTTCTTGAGAATCTTCTCTGGTGGAAGAATGATTGATTGGACTAGCAGAATGAGGCAAAAGTAATTAATTAGTATTGATATAAATTCTTCTAGCCGATCTCAAAGAATTGAAACAAACATGATTTGATCATTATAATAATATGAAGTACAGCCATGGGTATGCATATATAATAGGAAGTTAACACCTTGTACATTTAGTATCTTCCTATTGTCTATTAACTTTGGTCCTTTTCATTAAAAAATATTTTCTTCTTTATCAAAGGAATATTCATATAATTAAGGCAAAAAATGAGAACACTCCTACCGTATCATTAAAAAATATCTTTTTAAAATTATTAAAAAAAATTTCATCTATGATTTGGTATATTCAAAATATCTCTTTGCACTCTTATCTTTATTTGATGAGTTTTAATTAAAATTAAATCAAAATTGCTCTAGTCGAGTAGTTTATCAAGTTGGGTTAAAGTTGTTCCATCATAGACATTTTAAAGAATGCACGCAGATATTATTAAAATTATTTTAAAATGGTACTATTTTAGTCAAAATCATTATTATCAAAACAATATTTCATTCTATTTCAGTTCATTTTTATTTCCAAAAATATTTTTGTTTTATTAGAGTAGGTATCATTCATAATTGCTATAATATAAATATTTCAATTCTTATCAAAAACTAATAATATTTTATTGTAGCAACTATGAATTGTAGCTACTACAACAGATAGTTTATTTCTAATTAGCGTTTGTCAATATTATATTGTAATAGCTATAATTTATAGCAGCTACAACATGGATACTTCAACTCTAATCGATACTAATAATACTATGTTGTAGCAACTATCAATCATAGTTGTTATAATATGAATAATTTAATTCTGATAAATACTAATAACATTATATTGTAACATATATGAATCATAACTGTTACGAGATTGATCAATATTATGTTATAATTTATGAGATTATAACTATTACAACAATTGTGTAGTAATTATGATAATGATTTGAGATAAAAAAAAATTGTAATCTAAACAAAAAAAAAACTTTTTATATGATTTTAAGAGAATTTGTTTGTGATGCAAGACACATTTTTTTTAGAAATAAATGATATAATATATTTCAATAACAATATTAGTATATCCTCTATCACAATTTAATGATTGAATACTGTTTATAATATTTGGTTTTAAAGCCGTAGACAATTTTGAAATTTTTTATTTAAAATTTTTGCACATCTTTTATTTTTGTATACACCGTTAAAATGATGCTACATTGAAATTTTATTAATCATGTATTATAGTTTTTAAACATAATAGACTTGATTTTTTTTTGTTTTTTTTATAATTTAAAATGCTTCGGCCAATTAATCTTAGAGGTTGCTACAATTTATATACATTTAAAGGTCGACTTCTAAAATGATCAAATATTCATTGCTATTGGAATTTTAACTCTTATTTATTCACCTAGACGTCTACTACCGCACCACACCCTGGCAATAGACTTTATAATTTAGATGATACTTGTGTTGGCACTTGGTATTCTAACAAAATTTAAGTAGTTATAATTTGTTTTCATAAAAATTTTATATTAAGCTTTAATAATATATTGCTTATAGTATTTATATTTCAATGTAATTATAAAAAATCATTATAAGTCTTTTTAGGGCAATTCCTTATAAAATTCTTGCGAATCAAACATAACAATATTTATTCTTTATGAATTCGATTCTTGTGAATCAAACAAAAGAATGAATATTCCTTAACTATTCTAGTAAAAAAAAATTTCCTTTTTCCATTATACTTTGTAGCATAAATATAGGTCGCTGTTATAGTAGCTAACTCGTAGCGGATACCTACCCTCAACATGAATCATGTTCGAACTTTCGGTTGATGCTTTTAGTTGCGAATAGGACACTTGGGGAGGGGGATGGATGATGACTTACCAATTAACCAGTACTCTTCGTGACCAACGAGGTTTGAATCCTGACTTAGTAATGTCCAAGGCCAAGTGAGTTCTCACATCCTACCAGAGGAGGGAGACCACCCTTCTCTGACCGAGTTAGTATCAATTCTTTAATTTTCAGGGGAAATTATAATAAAAAAAATACAGTAAACCTAGTGCTTATAAACAATGGTGCTTGTAAACTGGCCTTCGTAGAAACAAAACAAATTCAACATTAAATGCGACATATATCCATACAACTCTCATATCTCAAAAGGATAACTCTTAACTAGAAAACTCCACTGGAGCAGTCGAGCTTTCGTTCATACAAAAGAGATAATATGATTCATATAGATGACAGCATAGGAAAATATGTGTGTGTGTGTGTGTGTGTGTGTGTGTGTGTGTGTATATGCTTAGACTATTTGATCATAGATATACTTGATCTAGTTAAACTCCAGCTCTTCCTTCTTCCATGTTGGACACTGCCCTCTGTCCGTCCTGCCTTTCCATCTCAACCTGCCCCAAAGATTCATTCTCATTTTTGTTTGTTTTGGTGAGCCCATTGCCCGCCTTTCCACCCTTGCGCCTCTTTACATTTTGCGCCCAACCTAGAAGCCCCTCTTGCACATGTTCATCGAATATAGCTCTCTTGAAATGACTCCCCATCTTTAACCGGAATAGAAATTTCAGTAATAGCATCAATCCACTTGATCAGAACAAGGGTATCAAGTGTATATTTGTTACCTGAGTGACAATAGCATAGAGGGGAAGTGTGCTGTAGCTGCAGAGGAGTTGAATGATGACCCTGCATAAAAAATATCTGGATTTAGAACCAAAACAATGACACTCATGTATTGAGTTTCAAGTGTAAAAAATAACACTTTGACCTACCCAATGACAAGTCTGGGGACTATAAAACTGACCCGATCCATGATGCATGAATTAAAGCCATATGTGGTCTGCATGGGAAAATTAATCTGTTACTTTTCCTTCTTTACCATGCATGAAGAGGATTGTAAAGGCTACTTACAAAGATCCAGAAGAAAAATGCAATCTCAAAGGCATTTTGAAACAGGATAAAGTGTATCAAGTACAGGACAATTCGTGGTTGGTGGAACCAGAAGTGATCATCAGATGGTTTGACGACCAAATCTCCTTCAATCGCAGAATGTTTTTCAGCAACCTCATGAGCCAGCTGGGTAATCACGTGTTCCAGTTTAGTGCCAATAGCAAGCAGAAGCTGCAGAAGTACAAATAAAGTTAAGATTACTAGATACTAAGAAAAAGTTAGTGTACCAATAGTCAACTACTTGTGGCTCTCACCCAAAGATCTGTTTGTTTCATGTAAAATATTGTATCTATGTAAAATATTTTCTGAGAATTTTTACAAGGAAAACTTTTACACAGGAAGGTAATACTATAACCCGAGGGAAAAAATAGTGTTCCTTCTCTGGCACAGCTTCTTCCCCACAAAGAAGCTCACAGATGATGGAAGATGGAGGGAACTTGCAGTTGAAATGGAGAGCAAGGGGGGCTTACAGTCTACAGTTGAGGGCAAAGGGTGGTACATAGATAATGGCAGAGATGGAGAGGGCTCGCAATTGATGTAGTTGGCTTTATGGTCAAGGGTGAAGGAGAGCTAGTGGTAATGATGAAGGGGGAGAGGCCTCACAGACTACAGGTAGATATGGGTGGGTGAACAGTTGAGAGTTCACATACCGGTGGGGGAAAATATTTTCCACTCATTTTGCACACGTCATTTTCTCTTACCATACTCATATTTTCAAGTTGACAAGGAAAAAAATTTCCATTGATTGTGTTCTATCATGCCAAACACTGAAAATGAGGAAAACATTGTCCAAAAAAAAAAACAAAGGGACCTAAATATGCCAGAAGTAGGCTATGGCAAATCTACCTAAATTGCAAGTTCTGTGGAAGAATACTTACAATCAGAGGGATGAATGATATCCAAAAGTATGTGTGCCAACCTGCACAAGAAAAAACAAGTTTCTCAATTCCTCTCAATGAGCATAAACACAGTCCAGCAGAACCCTGAATAAAGGATGGCTAACTATTCATTGGACGGACAATGTTGTTGCTCAGGATATCCTAGGAGCAATGCTAGACCAGTAGCTTCATATCTTCTCACAATAATCACGGGTTGAATGGACATAGCATAACTACAGAAATTTCTGTTGGGATTCCAACCAAATTTAATCTTAACAGCAGACGCATAATAGATGTAGAGAGTAAAAATAAAATAAAACTTTGATTCCATTGAAGTGGGATGACTATATATTTCAAAATTGAATATGGAGTTAAGTGAGAACAAATTTTCTTGCTTTGATATCAATGTTGTGATAATTTGAAATTGCATAACAATAGAAAAGTTTATTTGAAGGTTATAATATAATGGTACAAGGACAAAAGATAACCATGATAATAACATAAATTGGATTGCAGTAGCAATCTGATGATCCACTAATATGAATGAATTTTTGTCGAGATCTATCCAAGGCAATGTTTGTATCCTCTTTTGTTTTTTACCTCTCAGCAGCTCTTCCATGCATTTTTTTTCTCTTCTTTTATTTTTCAATTAAATTTCCCTCTTTTGTCTTCCAATGTAGAGAATTAGAGATAGCAAATGGTCCCCACAGGGATGAGGGTGGTAGATTTGCTACAATGGGGTAGGGATCAATTTTCGACGGGCGTATGACCTTGGGAAAAAACTCCTCCCACCCTCTAGCCACTTGGTGGTTGATTATAAGTTGACCCTGTGATTTACCTCCCTTCACATAACCTAGGGACAGGCTATGAGGGGCGTCTATCTAAGGTGAGCGTAATCACCTTTTGCTACAATGTAGAGATAGCAAATGAGACCATGATGTTAGCTTCTGCATGAGCTCACTTTTGTCTAGCTAGATGAAGCAGGCTAGTGGAGGGGAGAGCATGAGTGGAAATGTCATTCCTTTTCCATTGGCATGGATGAAACATATTGTTCAACTTGTCGAAATAGGATTGTTGGATCAACATGGACAAAGCATGATCCACATGAAATAGTTATCTTGGAACCTGTCTCCTAATTGGTGTTGGCACCACGTGTCAGGACATCTGCATGGCTCCAACACAATTGTTCTGGTCAGGTAACAATATCCACAACAAATAGACATTGCTAAATCTTGGGTGAGAGGACATATAGATATTATCTTGTTTGTTATTCTGTGTCAACTTTAATAGTTAGAGGTCATACAAATACTACCTCACCTTCAAACCTAAATCCCATTTAACACTCTTTGAACTTGATTAACCATTATAATCTTCATCAGTTCCTCATATCTATATTATTAAATGGATGGTCTTGAGGGTAGTTTTGAAGTCATGATATTATCCTGTATATCAAATTAAGAGGTTTGAAAAGTTATGTACGCTTATAGAAGGTAATGTGCAATAGTAGATCAATGGGGTGATGTATTAATGTAGAGGGAAAAAAAGAAAACAGCTACCCTAAATCCATCATCTCTAACTGAGCCCGCCAGATATTGAGCATTTTCTCCTTCACAATGAATGACTTTATCAGCTACTGGTGAGTTATCTTGTTTTCAGCCTACAACCTAAAGCCCCAAAGGCTCATTTGGAAACCATAAGCTAAACTTAAAAACATCATTAGGAAATAATGATATCCAAAAATAGATTAGTTGTGATGGAAATATCATTACTGATCATCATATGGCGAGTTCAATTTCAAGTTGTCATCACACTGTGTCCTGCTACAGATTGATCATCCCTCCAAAACTAGTGTTCTTCCATACACGACTACCATTCACTTTCTGGAGACTTTTTTTTTCTTCTCCTACAAGATAAGGATGGAGTTTGCCTTGGCTTGGAGACATTTTTTATCATCTCCAAGGAGCTATTCACCTCAGAGGATGTAGTTTGTTTTGGCTTGGATGATGATACCATCTCACAATTTGGTAAAAATTACTTTAAAAGAAATGATCCTAACAAAGCATGTTTACGTCAAAATCAGCAAATAAAATTTCACTAGCTTGGTTTCACATATCGATTCCAAGCCAAGAGAAGTTAAAGTTTGAGCTCCAAACAAGGTCTCATTTGCCTATATAACACACGATCATTATCACAATGAAGAAAACAAGAATATATAGTAGAAAATATCGGAAAGTGAGATAATAATAATAATAGAAAAGAAGAGGAACAACTTCAAAAAAAAAAAAAAAAAATCACAAGAAAGTACAAGAGATTCCTCTTCCCTTCACAGAGACAAATACTAGACTTAGGCGTTCTAACACATCCATAGAGATTCATGTTACTGAATAAAAAAATAGATGTAGATGAGACTGTCGACTTTCTAAAAATTTTGGCCAATTTTTATTCCACCTTATGTGTACCTCAGGATATTTGCAGCACAAAGTTTTGGTATTTTAAAAAGAACCTAAACATAATTCCTACATAAATCTGCACAATCTTGAAATTTGTGTGTAAACATACTAAAAATACAAAAGAAAATTTCCCTTAAAAAATAAAACACTGGATGGTATCTTACCATTAACGTTCAGCAACAAGAAAATGAAGACAAACACCCAGAGATACCAACTGAAAAGAAAGAGAAATATAAGGACCATATAATAAAAGCATTTTAACACGTTATTGTTTAAGATGATAAGTTTCATGAATTAGAAAAATCTTATCATTATAACAGGGTTAAGTGTCGAAAATTGCTTTGATTTAAATTACCTTATACCAACAACTTTCTTGAAATCAGCTTCAAGTGCCCGAATCATATACTTATGAAAGTCAAACTTTGGATTGGCTTTGCAATGAGTCTAGAAATGGAAGAGGATTCAAATATTAATAGAAAACATGTGTAGCTCCAAAATCAGCTAGGCACAACCATACAGATTTAGATTAGTGATTGACACTTTTAATGTGAACACTATGCAACAAAAATGAACTATTAACTTTGGGTCTCAGAATATTGTTTACCATGATGAAACCCAGCCTCATGGTGGTGTAATCAGATTTTGTGACCGACCCGTAGAATTGTTTGACAAATGAATGCTGCAAAATCCAAAAGGAGTATTATTTCACATATCTTTTAGTCTGCTGATTAATGAATGCTTGAGCTTCAAGACACAAGATAAATGGAGTCATACTGCCATTCTCAAATGTGTGTTAGGAGTATCTTCCAAAGAAACCGATAGTAACTTAAAGTGAAAAATCCTCATATATATAATATACAAAGAAAATTATGATAAGTTTAGATCTTATTAGGCCCGGTCAAAAGTTAATGCTAGTTTCTTAGATGAATCATAGAATCATGGTTTAAAATCTCATGTTGTGGCATAGTTAAAATGTCTCATTTCGCAACACCTGCATGCCCCACGGCACCACAGAGGCCACACGGCCCCACGGAGGCCACTCACAAAACCTTGCGGCCTTGTCGATGCCTAATGCGAGACCCCACA
>JBAMIE010221605.1:0-21351 GCA_037177295.1 Kaempferia parviflora
ATTTTTAAATTATACCCAATAAATATATTTATCTAATAATTACTATATATAAATAAAAAAATACCGAAACCGTATCGGCACGGCACAATACGATACCGAAACTGTATCGTTCCGGTCTAGGACCGAAACCTCGGCACGGGTCGAGATTTTAAACCTTGCATGTAGGTTTATTAATGGATGCATAGATTACACAATACAATAGTACTAATATTTATTGATAATCTATAAATACAAATGAATGTGGACGGTAGTAGAATGAATTAGAAAAACAAGAAGGAAAGGTTCCGAGACAAACTTGAAGTTACGCCCATTGTGTGTCAACATCAGATATTCAGGAGCACGGATGACTACTTCATCACTTGAATATAACTGTACACATTCCTCAAAAGGGACCAAATCCTCCAAATTACTTGCATCCTCGTGAAACTTGGGTTCAACTTGAACAGTCCACTAGGCAAATAGAAATATTAACTTTAGTTTCTAAAACAAGGGGAAATGATTACAACAAAACTTCAAATTAAATAACACAAATCATAATCAACAGAAGAGTAACTTTGGTTCCAATTTCTCATAAACTAATGAAAACAAAAACTAATCATGGTTGCGACACTGACTCTATGTGAAATACATAACTGTCAAGATAACAACTGATACTTCTAGGTAATTTTTTGTCGCAAAACGAGTAGCCATCTGTTTTACTGACCTATTGAACATGAATAGAGGAGGATCAGGGCTGGATGTCAATCTCGTCTAGTTTGACATAATTAAACAATTTGATCCCACTCATATCTGTCACTCTGTCGTGACACAATAATTGATCACTACACAGATAAGTATTTTCAAAATGTTTTTCTTTATTTTGGCCTGGTGTGACAACTGAGTTCGTACCGCTTCTAAATATCGTGACCTTCGTATTTTTAATAGATTCATGCAAATTCAACAGGGCACCATTTTGTTCAAGTAACTAGAATGTGAATGTTGAAGTGGAATGTGCTAATTAAACTACACTTCATGATGGGTTTCCACATCAAAGAGGCTCATGAATTGCAAAATCTAGAACTGCGAGAAAAGATAGTTAGGTCTAGTTTAAATTGATTCATGTGCCTCCGTCACTGTCTAATTAACTAGGAATTTGAATATAATTTCCTAACCGTTCAAAAGTAACTCACCTAAAAATTTCATTCAGGTAAAAGAAAGTTTGGCATCCTTCATGGTAACTATCCATAATTTCATACCAAGGAGTTCGTCCTAGGAAAAAATATTTAACAAGCTTATATACCATTTTGTGTCTTTTATGTTTTTCAATGAGGTCGCAAATAACTAGCTCAACTATAATTTATGTCATGACAAGTTAAATTACATAAATATCCTAAAGTGATTCCATCTTGTCAGCCAACAACATATGTCAGCATCAGTATCAAACTGCGTATATTTGTCACATATGGAAAACATCATCATCATTTTCACATTTATCAGAGACAAACTTAATTCTTTATCTGAACCAATTTTCATTTCGTCTCGTCATGTTCCATGAAGATTCATTTAATATGAAAGTCATGTCCCTCCTTAGCCTCTGTTTGGATGGGATGAGGGAAGGTTCATTAATGGAAGGGGAAGGAAGGGGGAAAGTAAAGTATTTATCTTCCCCTTGTTTGGGAGGGAGGGAAGGTTCATTAACGTAACATGTTATCTTATTTGGGAGGAAAGGGAGGGTAATGAAGGTTAAATGTATAAAATTACAAAATTATCCTCACTTTTTAATAAATAGAATTAGTTATTTAAAATTTTTATTGGAATGAATTTATTAATTAAATTAATAATATAAATAATAATAATAATTAGTAATAAATATATATAATTTATTTAGAAATTTCAGAATTTAAAATAGAAGAGGGATAAAAGAGGAACAAAATATTTTTGGGGGAATTAATATTATAAAAGAGGGATAAAATTGGAACAAACTGTTTTTGTTCTCCCTTACCCTTCATTACACCCCAAATTGGGGTGTAAGAAAATCTTGCATTTCATGAGTAAGGAAGGTTAAAACTTACCCTTCCTTACCTTTCCTTTCCTATGCTCACTTCCTTCCAATCCCCTTCCCTTTATTTCCCCTTCCCTCCCCTTCCCACACCTCCTCCCAAATAGACTGTTATAGGTATGATGACTGTATTCAAACATGCCTGAACCATCTGCTTATTAACTGCTAAAAGCCAAACCTACCTCGTAGCCGACAATAAGAAGCTACAAAATAGCCCACAATCCAGGTTTCATTGCATTAAATCACAGGTTACTGTGCCACCACAGTGATCAAACAAGAACCAGCATATGTCTATTTAGGGTTTTAAATTTTGTGCTATGCCTATTGAACCGTAACATCATTTTGCCAAACCAACAATTGAAACTCCTTCAAGACTCAAGATAAGGTAAGGGCGAGATTTCCGGCCTTCCACAAGTTGTGACACAATGGGAGGGCCACTTCGGCCTTCCACAAAGGCAACTAGAAGTGAAAACTAGAGTTTTGCAACAAGGCTTTTCCACGAAGAGCTTCTATGATGAGATGACTTGCCGAGTATAGAGTTTCTAGCTTCATCGACTCATACGGACACTTCTACTTGCCAAGTCACAGTGGGATATTTGTGTTAAGCTTCTGCAATAGGATGGCTCATGAAGCAAACGTGATGATTGTTTCCATTGTGGTGTGTTTTGCAAGGTAAACCAACCCCACCTCCTCCTATGCATTAATTCATCTTAGTGTTCATCTACTAGGTCCAATCTCGAATTAGTGTTGCAGCTCCTTCCTTTTCCTTCATGGTTCTCTATCAACACATCTAGCATGGCATTGGCACTGCATCATTCTGGCTGAGGATCGATCCATTATAGTGATAACTCAACCAATGTTCATAAGCATGGTACCGTCATTGACCAAATGTTAAATATTAGATATGACATAAAAGTGAGTTATTCTTTGAGACAATACAACAGCTTACCTCACTAGCTTGGTTACAAGCATTAGCTCCTCTCAAATAGATTCCTCGAAAAGTTGGAGCTGCCATCCATAAATTTTAGAACAATTAAAACCAGTTTTCTTCAATATTTCATTGTCGAGTAAATATTGAAGTTGGAAAGTTCAGTAGCAATATTTTACCATCTTCCATTGATTACTTTAAACAGAACAAAAATAACCAGCAGCAGTTAAAAGGAAAACAAATGGAGTAATTTATAACAACGTACATTGAGTTATGCATGTTATATTTGGTCTTCAAAGGCAACATGCACAAAATCAATATATTTAGGTCAGCATTCACAACAACAAATATGTATTACCTTCTGACATTGACTCAAAATAGCCTAGAACATTTTAAAATCTAAATGAAAAATAATACCTTTGCATATGTGCATCAAGTCATCAATTTATAAGGATTGCAATCCAAAAGGAATAACTCACTTGATTTTCCAGCTTCATTGACTGTAATCTGATAGGAAATAGATGGAAGATCCTTAGACTGTTGGACATATTCATAAGCTCTGACATGTGAAACAAAAAAACATAAGATTCAAAGGTATTGCAAATTAAAACTTCCAATTTGAAATATCATAAAGAATCAAAAGAAAGAAAAAACTGAAGCAACTTGTCAATTTGCAAAAGCCCCTGGCCGGTCGTTAGCTTCTCTTCAGCCCCATCACCTATAGAAGTTGTAGTGTTCTCCAGTGCTCTCCGCACATTGTATGGACTGACTATGATTCCTTCAGCCTAACAATCATAGAGAAAAGGCTAATATTTTTTCTTCACGAGAAAGTTAATTTGCAAAAGACAGACAAACAAACAAATTGAGAAAGTTACAAACCTTCATTGCACTAATAAGAAGTGCAACACCTCCACATGCAGATGGTGATGCCATTGAAGTTCCATTCATAAGCATACGCCTCTGCAAAGTCCATGTCGGCACTGGTGCCACAGCTGCCCCGGGAGCACTTATGCACACACCCAGATCTCCATCAGTTGTTGGGCCTCTACTAGACCTGTCAGATATCAAGCAAATTCCCAAGTGAGTTAATAAGGTTGTATTTCTTAGAACCAACTGCAACTATTACCAGGTATATTCCAAACCCTCAGCTGGAGGGTCAACAACGCAATGGGCTCCAGCTGCCATTGCAGGAGAAACGTATGCACCAACACCAATTATGCTTGTTGTGGTGCCACCTGGTGCACCAACTGTTGTTAATGCGGGCCCACTGTTCCCGGCACTGCTAATAAATATCAGATGATGCTTGTCTACAGCCTAAAGATACAATTTAGAATGTAATTAATGTAGTTTAGAAAACATTAAATGGATTAAAAGGAGAGGGGAATATGAAGATACAAAATATACTACCTCTTTAACAAGATCAACAAATCTCCCATAATCAGGGAGCAAAGTGGGCTCTCCATAACTCATATTAATGAGATCACACTTATGCTGAAAAGAATTATATTAGATGTCCATCAACAAAAAATTAGAAGAAATGCAAGTGTCAAGACTTATTTTACCACTAGACCCTCTTACAAAGCGCAAAGGTAATAACAAGAACTCAGATAAAAAACAAGTACTAACAATGAGATTTTCAAGATAACTATTACTGATTGTTGTTTCCCTTAGATGAAGTGTCTCTAAAAAGCACGCTTGCAATTTTACTGACTTATGAAATCATGCAGTCTATAATTTACATCACTATCTGTGATGCATGAAATGTTGTCAATGGGAATTAGGCTAGCATGTAGCCTTTCAAGGAAATTTATTCAATGGGCAACTCTTAAATCATCTATTAACACCACTTGAAGCTTGGTTTTTTAATCTCAATCTCTATCTTTAAGGGAACTCACCTCAAACTGCAAATATTTCCAAATTGTACAGAGTTGATGACCTTCATCCAGTTTCAAACTCTTCATATGTACTAAGCCAAGGTGTTTTGCCTCTACCGTAGCAAAGGAAGTTATTAGTTTCTAAAGAGTCAACATGTGCAAATCTTCTTTACATTGAGCTTGATATCCACGAAGATTAGCTTGGGAAGTGAATTTTCATGTCTATGTTTCAACTCTGACTTTTTATATGTGAGCTTAAACGGCATCAAAAAATCGAGAAGCTCCAACTTCGGCACTCATTTGCAAGGACCCTCCACTGCTTTCAGGGAGATCACTGCACTCTCGATTACTTCAAATATGATGCTTCTTTCTTCTTGCCCTTGGAATCGTCACATAAATTTAGTAGGTCAAATACAAAGGCATTGAAGGCACACATACAGAAGAAGCTTTGTGACAATACATAGACCGCGTAACTCTAGGGCAGAGTCTGAGCATTTTGAAGAATTCCTCAAGTTCCCTTCCTTTGTCCCTGTCCACCTTCTTGAGTGCCGTACACACAAACAAAGTTTCATAGTGATAGTGAGTAGGGTTGAAATGTTTTTCCGTTATAGCTCTTGTGAATAAGTATATAGGTTCTTCGTTGCAATCTTTGTTTTACTCATTGATTAAATATTGTAATGCAACTTTTATTGAGTCAATTAGGGGTGTCAATACAGCCTGTCTGGTCTACATTTAATTGGTTAGAGCAAAACCTAGCATAGGCAAAACCATTGTCCTCGTGTTTTTTTTAAAAAGAATAATATAAAAATAAAAATAAAGTAAATATATACATGTATATTGAAATTTAAGAAAAAATTGTACATTGTTTTGATCTACACCTGATCTTTCAGACTACTAGTAACCTGCCTATGTATCTTCCATATCTTGTACTAAAAGCAATCACAGTCCACATATTCCAGGTCATAAACAGTTTAGCTCGTCTCCTCGGGGCGGTATGATGTTTAAGGCATGGGAGGTTGCCACATGAGGTCTTGAGGCCGAAACTCGGCGCGTCCGAGCATATACCTCCCCATGCTTTAACCATTTGCACTAATGGCTAGTAATTACCCGTGATTTACCTCCTCCGTGATGGCCTAGGGACGGGTTGGCGGAGGCGCTGGGAGCGAGCGAATCGCCTTTGCCACATGAACAGTTTAGCTCAATTAGCATCTCTAAAGTCCACCTCATAACTCTTCTGCAAGAAGAAGTGCTTCTAGAATTTTTTACAATAATAAATTGTGTTGCGCCCTAATAAAGTCAACTTTCCTAAAGGGATAAAATTCATTCATGAGAAAAAATTTTCTGCAGCTTCAGCTTTAGATCATCCTAACTATTACATTCATTAACATCCCTCTTAAATCTCATGATAGTATGCCCACAACAGCAAATTGGCATTGTTTAACAAGTGCATGATTGTGTACTTCCTTGGTTTTCAGACCTTTGAATGAAATCACTCAAGAATATATTTCCATATCTAAGTGGAAGTTCTCCAACCTATCTTACCCTAGATGTTAGCCCAACAATTTTGTCATGCTTAGAACATGATTCGAAATTTCAATCGTGCCACCTAATGAAGATGAAAATTTTCATTTCTATGACTAAGGAAGAAACAGTCCAGCATCTCCTCAAGCACAAAACTATGCAAGTAATGGCGTTACTACTTACTAGAAACTAAACTCAATGAACCTCCAATATTACGGCGCAAATTTGCAAGTATGGGTACCGCAAATAATTTCAGCTTTTCTAACTATGGACATATATTGCTTCTTTGGGATATGCAGAGGGTTGTCAAGGAAGTTATTATGTCAACCCATCAGTTCATCCATTGCCACTTCAAGTGTCGAATAACAAGGAGTTTCTTAGTGACTCTATGGTTTTCATCAATTCTCACCCGAAGACCATTGTGGGAGGCAGAACTCAGTTTGGGGAAAGTATCTCAGGACCTTGGGTGATCAGGGGGGATTTTAACTCATTCCTATCCATCCACGAAAAGGAAGGTGGACTACCGGTTACGAATTATGAATTGCAGGACCTCCAACTCTTTGTCCAAGCTTGCGGCTTTGTGGATCTTCGCTCAATTGGATGTGAATTTACATAGACAAATGGTACAATTAATGCAAATTGGATATAGTCTTAGTGAATTCACAATGGTTATTGGAGGATTATGATAGTTATGCAGAGTTCACAACCCCCGAGTACCTATCGGATCACTCTTGTGGTATAGTGCATACTCTAGTCCGGGATTGTGCCCCAAACCGGCCCTTCAAATTCTTCAATATGTGGGCGCTACACGGAGAGTTTCAAGGTGTGGTTAAAGACTCTTGGGCAGCACCTGTGCTCGGAATGCTCGGTTTAACCTTAAAGTGAAACTTACTCCACTAAAGGGCCAGTTGAGAGGGATGAATAAGCACTTTGAGCACATCTCGGAAAAAGCTCGAAGGGCAAAGGAAAATTTGGAGGCATCCCATCATGTCATTCTTTCAGGTGGGGAGCCGGTGGGACTTAAGGAAGCAAGCCACATTACTTGGGGTTGTGGAAGCAGAAAAGTTATTCTATCAATAAAGAGCGAAAAATGTATACCTCAGAAGTTCGTACCGAATTTTTTCATGATCTAGTCAAGAGGAACAACAAAAAGAATGCTATCGTAATGCTCACTAAACAAACAGGGACAAACAACAAGTTTAGCGGAGGAGGCTGAAGAATTTGTAGGGTATTTCCATGGACTGCTGGGTCAAAAGGTGCAATACAAAGATATGGACAGTTGGACAGCGACTAAATAGCACTCAGGCAACCGATATTGTTAGATCAGTCATGGTGGAGGAAATCAGAGCTACTCTTTTTGATATTGGAGAAGACAAGACCCAGGGCCAGAGCAAATTTTTCACTTCTTCATGGGAAACAGTTGGGTCGGATTTTATTGTTGCTGTTCTCGAATTTTTTCGGACCAGTAAACTCCTCAAACCTTTGAATCATACCTTGATTGCTTTGGTTCCTAAGGCGGATCACACACTGGGGTAGCGGACTATCGACCAATTTTCTGCTGCAATGTTTTCTACAAGGTAATCTCAAAGTCTTGGCTGGGCGGTTAGCTGCGATTATGGGAAGCTTGTTGGATCCAACGCACGCAGTATTTGTTCAAGAGCGATCCATAGGAGACAACATCAACTCAGAACACGAACTGCTCAAGAAATATCACGGAAGGCATTTAACACGATGGATTAGGATTTTCTAGTATCGGCACTTGATGGTTTGGGTTTTCCCCAACAATTTCAAAAGTGGATACATGAATGTGTTACAAATAAGTCTAAATGACGGACTTCATGGTTTCTCCAACGGGTGGCGGGGCTTAAGGCAAGGTGATCCACTATCACCCTATTATTTGAATTATGCCTTGAGGTGCTATCGAAGAGGTTGAAGGTGGTTTCTTCACTTCTTTTAACTTTCAACCCATGTGTGGAGATACCAAATTTACACACCTAGCGTATGCAGATGACCTCCTGATTTTTGCTAGAACAGATGTTACCTCAATCACATTAATAGCGGGCTGCTTGAAGGACTTTAGGGATGAAGCATGGCTGAGAGCTAATCCTTTGAAGTCCAACGTGTATATGGTGCGGGTGGATGACACAACAAGGGCAAATCTACATCAAATCACTGGTTTTCAGGAGGGCACCTTTCCCAAGTATTAGGTATTCCTCTTGCTAGAGAAAAGTTGTGAATTGTCAATTATGGACCTCTACTTGATGCGATAACAAAGAAGATAAATGCATGGCCAAAGTACACATAATCATATGTTGGGAGCTTGGAGTTGGTCAAATCAGTCCTACAAGGAGTTGTGTTATTGGCTCGCTATACTTCCCATACCTTGTAGAGTTATTGATAAGATATATGGCATATGTCAAATTTGTATGGTCCTCAAAGCATCCACCAATCTCCTAGGTCAAGATTTGTCTTTCTAAACAAGGAGGATATGAACTTCATAATCTACAAGCATGGAATAATGCTCTACTTTGGAAGACACTTTGGAACATCCAATGCAAGATGGATTCACTATGAGTGTGATGGCTCCATCACCACTACATCAAAGGAGTTTATTGTTGGCAATGGCGCTCGAAACCCTCGGATACCTCGTTGGCTAAGTGGCTGGTTGACATCCGAGACCAGGTGGTTCAAGGGATGAATGGGCAAGCAGCAGCGGATATGAGGCTCCTGGAATGATTTGCTTTGGAGAAGAATGGGACGGCGAATGCTTACTATTTCTGTCGGCCAAAGGGACCGGTAGAGAGACTCTTGCAGGTAGTCCTGCAGTACTATAGAGACGACCTGCGCATCATGAAAGCGCAATACATTATATTTTATGTATGATTTATCTTTTGTGGGAATGTCGCAATAGATGTCGTTTTGAGAGTGATGTATGATGCTCCACAAACAACAGAGATTTCCATTGATTGTTTGTCATTTTGACATCTATATATATATATATATATATATACCTTTCCACAAAAAGGCTGATTGACTTATCTACTTAACCTACTAATTAACAAGGGGAATTGACCATGCTAATAGTGTCAATTGACAAACAAAAAATGGCAAACCGAGTCACCTTGGCTGACTAAAAAAATCAAATGCTCAAGATCAACCCGATCAAATACATTAAGAAAAATTGATGTTATTAGAATGATAATTATTGATATGCTAGATATTGCACATCCATGTTGATATAAATCATTCCTTAATAATTCTTTCTCGTCAACAGGATTCCATTATAGACAATAAGCCTTAATCATATTTTTCATTATTGAGTTTCGACACACTTCAGGGTGATTTAAAGCATAATGACATAATTTTGGTTCTATGTCGTGTTTACTCTCAACACACTTCAGGGTGATTTAAAGCATATTTAAAATTTTGTTTGAATGAAAAAACAAAAATAATCTATAATCCTCTTCCATATAGCTTGTTTACCTCCAAATATAAGACGATGCAAAACTAATTGATGTAAGCAACAAGCATAAACGCAATGAGCACCCAATGTGTATGTTTTCCTAATACCAAAATGAAACTTGCATTTGATAGCAGCATCGGTTCTTGCAATATCATATTTAGATTGATTTCATAATTTTCCTAAATCTATATATGTATTAAGAACATCTATGCATTCACATTCACAGATATCTTAACTAACCACTAAGAAGCCAATTTAAGATAGCACAATCAAAACTGAGAATGCCACTCCTCTTTGCTATTGTTGGTTTCTAGTATCATTTCTCTTTGCTATTCTAGGTCTTTAGGTTGGTACATCTTGTCTTCTCCTCCCCTTTCTTTTTAAACTTTCGTCTACTCCTTATGATCAGTAGATGGAATCAAAGAGTGAATCATCGAAGAGAATCATGTTGTCCCAATTCATACCATCTATTGGTGCTTCTCGTCTTCCCTTTCCCACTTTTTTTAATGTTTAATCTCCTCCTTGTAACAAGCCTCAGCGAATTCTTAATAGTACTGTTAGAGACAAGCATTATCTTGAGATTGTGTCAATATGGATGGCACAATGGCATTTACTTGTGCCAACAAAGTATCGATATCAATAGGCAAATGATAATACATATAAACCATGTTGATGATATCAACTGCACTTGAAACGGTACTTTCATTGCAATAAGAATGACAGTGCGTCACTCATGTTAAGCACCACTTTGATTCAATAAGAATGGTACGGCTACAGAAAAATATCAACCAAAATTTCTTACTAAATCTAAAATCACAATAAATCAAAGGGGGAAATCTCAATTAATCACAGCTATCAAAACTTGACTTACTCATCTCTTTCCTTTCCTAGTGGGTTAGAAAGACCTTAGTCCAAAGATTCTACTTGGATCGGATAACTTGGAAATTCAGGGGTGATCACTAGAATAAATTTGACTACATGTCTAAAAATTAAGCCAACCTCAACTGCAGCTATTAATGCTCGAGTAAGACCAGTTCCTGTTTCCATGGAGCCTAGGCGTGTATCTCCAATCTTGCATGATATCAATTGAGCTCCTGGAGCAACTCCATTCAGCAATGGTTGCTAGATGTTAAATACATGATGAAAACAAAAATTAATTGAAGAAAATAGCCACAGTATTATATTTATTTAAAAATGTATGACACCTCAGGATGGTAGGCTGTTGCAATGCCAGCAACATGTGTGCCATGGGGCGAGCAATCTGTTACTATACTTACGAGATTGCCATCATCATAAACATTTGTGACAAAGGAACAAGCGTCCAGCTTACTGAAGATACCAAATTTCCGCTCGGTCCTGCACATTTAGTTCCCAATTGGATAACCATTGAGCATGTCAAAAAACAATAACACACCCAAAAGAAGAAAGAACAATGAATCGATATCATCAGGCAAAGCTAGAAGAAAAAGGTATTGTTTGCTAAATAGGAATGAAAATGGAATAGATGGGCCTTAGGCTCAGGTGAACCTAATCTGAAAAAGTTCATAGTATGGAATATAATGAATTTGTAAAAATGTAGCTATTCTAAAAATTATATAATTACAATTAGAAGTGAAATATATAATTACAATTAGAAAACTGAATCATGTTTTGTGGCAAACTTTGTAGGAAGGCATTCAGTAGCAGAGAATCCTGATAATCCTGAAGCTCAAGCAAAAAAATGACAGTAAAGTTCATCTTAGATATTATCATGACCATAGAAAATCAATGAAAATGCAACAAAAAATGTGTCAGTCGACTCGGTACTCATACAAGCAACAAACTAGTAGTATTTCTTGCTCTAGATTTAGCAAAACATCCATATTCTAAAGTAAAACAAAAGGCCAAACAGTTTCATAAGAAGTATAAACATTAGCAACTGAAAACAAGCCAGCACCAACAAATTGAACAAACCTATAATTTGTCAAAGGAATAAAATCAGCAAGTTTCCCTTTATCAGGAGTATCCTCTAGGCTCTGTGTGTCCACAGCCACCCTCCAAAAATCACCATCATTCCAGACAACAAGATCGATAATGGGCCCTTTGTCATCATAGCTCTAACATTGAAACAGTGAGAAAGTACCTTAAATCACGATGGAGAATAAGAAAGTTAATTATAATAACAAAGTAAGCATTCCTACCTCAGCTTGCTTCCTCAGAAAATCAAGTCTATTCTGAAGATCCTCATGAGCCTTCTTTAACGTCAAATCTTCTAATTTTACATGCTTCTGCACAATTGCATAAAAATATAATTTTTATATCCACTCATTCACCATTACACAATTAAAAAAAAAAATCTAAAGCATATAGAGAAACAATTTTTTTAAAAAACGTGCATCAGTACTTCAACGAACTTCACTTTGCCCACTCCATAAATTGAACAAAAACAGATCAAAAGATGATAAACAAATTAAAAATACAATACAAAGTGACCCTTCAAAGGGTAATGAATGACCTCATATCTTGAAAATGACAAATATTAGCTTACCTGTTTAAGAGATTCCAAGTTAGGTAATTTAATTATTTAACTAAATACAGAATATGAACCAGTGAACTACAACTCCACATGATTTTTTCTGTCATTTATCTTTAACTTCTGGATCGATCAACTCTAGGAAAATAAATGTTGGAATGTTATCTGCCATCGAACCAAATGGAGGAATGGGATGGATGAATGTCTTGGAAAGTGAGCATGCTTAAGATCTATTATAACTGCAATAAATGATGTCATGTTTCAAAAGATACTCAACACAAAAGTCATGTTTCATGAAGCACATTAAACAAAAAATGGAAAGTCAGAAAATGGCTAAGAATAACTAGAAGACATTGTGTCAGAGTACCATGTAAAATAACACAAACCTTAAGGAATCTTACTGAACACCAAAAAGTAGATGACAAACTGAATGAAACAGTTCATGCAGACAATGGAGAAAATTTACCACTTAACTTCTGAGTTCTGAGTTAGATACTAAATTAATAATCACCCTGTTCTATATATATATATATATAGCAAATAGCCGATAGAGATAATTAAGCATTTGATAACTATTGTTATAAAGACCTTCTCAAACTCATTCAGCTGCCTTAAAGCCTCTGAAATTGCTTCCTGATTCTTTTCGTCCCATTTCTTCTTTCTTTCTTTCTGTGTTATATGTGGAAGGCCAACAAGTAAACAAAAATATACAAGTATAATAAGAAAAATGTAGACACAAGTCGGAAGTTACACCTTTAACCGCGAACTAAGTGTGCTGGTGAACAACTCATAAATTAATCTGGCTCCAACATGCCATTCCTGAGATGGATTCTTCCATGAAGGATTCACAACCAAACGTCTTCCTAGATGTTAATAGATGAATAAATAAGGCTTAAAAATAATACAAGAAAAGAAATCTAAAGCACTATCCGAAGACCATAAAAATTATTCGTGATTTAGCATGTAGCAACTTGCTTGAAAATATAGAGTAGCAGCTGAGAAGACACAAAAAAGTAAAATTAAAGAGTTCTATTATTATTTAAGATTAAGCGCATGAGTCAAGGGACCTCACTGGGAAGATATGATGCTAAACGAAGTTAAATTTAACCTACTAATTTGTCACATAAGTAGTATGGTTTAATCAACTTACTATACTTACACTTAATATGCTTGATCATGTACCGAAGTATGCCAAAATAAATTTAAATACACTCCTTCAATTCCCTTCCACTTTAAAATTTTATAGTTACATATTGATCCAGTTCTCCATTTGATTCAATATGTGATAAAGATTGTTGAGATGAGTCCAAATGGGTTTATTCATTTAATTCTATTCCATATATAGAGTGTTGGTAATTTAAAAAATGGTATCTCTCAATTGTGCCACATGGCACGACATGAGATTTCAAATTGTGAGTATTACAACACTCCTCTTAGTACATAAGATAGAAATATGCGTCAAACAAATTCATTTGGCAAAAATAATTGCAAGTTCATCTTTTGAGTTGAAAGTAGCAGGGATTTTTCTTGCACATCTATGTATCTCATATAAAATTGCAATTGACCTCAAAATGCTTGGTAAGCTCATAAAATAATAATAACTAGCAACATAGATACACGCTTGCTTGTCACAACTCGTAATTGGCAAAAAGTAAGTGATAATTAGCCCAAAGTAGGCGACTCAAGACTCCTCTACAAGAGTTTAACCCACATTATCCCAAAGGAAGCATGATCCATAACTGCATTCAGCTTTAGAGCTTCATGAGACCTACATTTTATTTTAGCTCTTCCATGTTACTATATTTCACAGACACAAGAACAATAACTGAAAGTAGATCTCCTATAACTATCATAGTAGCATTACATGCTCACATTGGAACAAGCCACTAAATTTAATTACCTACTCTTCACTCCTCTATGTTACTATATTTCCAAAAATAAGTATAATAATAGGAAGAAGACCTCCTATCATCACATGCTCCGACATAGTGCTAAAGAAGGATTCACTCTTAAGATAACCATTTCTTTTCTGAAGTACATGAGATCCTTTTAGATAATGCAGGATTCTTAAAACTACTTATTATTGAAAAAGACACTATTAAACTTTTGAATAAATTGTCTTTAGATATAACTAATAAAAGAGAAATCTGGTTTAGTCATAGAACTACCATAAGCTACTGGCCTTTATGTTTCAATATAATTGCATTATATTGGAAGTGCAGCTAAATTTTAGCTTCTTTGCAGCTATTTAGTTTTCTTCAATTTTTACAATTCTGCCAATCTATAGAAACTGTTTTTTTAATAAATAAATATACATGATTTGGATATGCATCATCGCCTCTCTAATGATATTATAACACAAATGGTACCCACAAAAATAACCATCTAGTATACACATAAGTTGAAGTACGAAAATAGAGACAAGACTTGCTGTCACTCCATAACCCTGGTACTAGATGGACCATTTGTTGCAAACTTTAATAGTTTGTGGGACTGATAAGTGCCTAATACACCAAGTTCTATCTAAAGTCAAAAAAGAAGGATACAAATAGGAAAAGACAAATATGTAAAAATAGAATAACTTTCTTTGCTTAAAATTGCTTTTTAATTTCCTAAATTGTATCAAATAGAAAAATGGTTAAAGAACCAACTGGCTAATGCAAACTAACCAGATGCCCCAACAAAAGAACCATCAACATCAGCTTTCACCACATTGGAGGTGTCAACATCACCACTTCCAGTGCTGAAATACAATAAATAAATGATAGAAAATGAACTAAGAATTTGTAGACAAGTTTCCAGTCAATGCTAGCAACACATATCAAGCACTTCCAAATGTTGAAATTACCAGTCAAGTATGTCAATGATCTTTGGTTTTCCATCTGATGTCACCTGCAAACCAGCAGCTGCTGGGTCTACACCAGAATCTGTCAAAATATTACAGGTTGGTAAGTAACCATTACTCATAATCAGTAAAGCAAATCACCATTTCATAGGAAAAAAATCATTCTAAAAATATGTTAGAAAAACAACAATGTATTAGGTACTGAAAATAATATAGTTCCCTCCCCGTCTCTAATACTAACACATCATAATTCCTCAATGTCCAAACCAAGAAACCCAGTAAATAATAATGAGACGTGGAATAAAAGTTTCATCGTAATCTAAAACATTTTGCCTATGCTATAGACACTATACAGTGAATGATACTGATTATCACATAACTGATTCACTTTGCCCAAGTAAAGAAACCAGGTCAATTTTGTTAATTCATGTAAATTTTAAAAAAAAAACAGGTTTGACTTTTCAATAGTGGAAATTTCTCTAGCATTTAACTAGTCGTATGAAACGTTTGTACACATGCAATGCAACAGTTTGTCCCTATATTCACTCAGACAACATTCATTTTAAGGGCAAATTTTGACAATACGGATAATAATTACACTTAATGAAAAGATAAAACTGCACAACCATTATCACATAAAATTTAGAAACTACTTGGCAATATTACAAGAAAACAAGTGTGTCAATACAACAAGAAAACAAGTGTGTCAATACTACAAGAAAACAAGTGTGTCAACACTAATAACAAAAATAGAGCAACAATCATTTCAGATCTCAAACATTGAACTATAAAAGTATATATCAATAAACACTAGAAGTAAATGTTCAACCAAAATCAAACTTGGAGGATCTAACACTACAACCAGAAACCAGAACAATGTGTAATGATGGTTACTGCATTACTATAAACAAATTAAAATATCAAACTTCATTGAGGTGACTGAAACATATGGCCGAGTATCAATAGAGTTGGAATGACACCAAAAAATTATCCAATTTAATTTTTCTGTGTCATAAATTGTTATAAAACTTTTATACAACCAAGTTAAATTGAACTGATAAATTGTATTTTTGGCATTGAGTTGAAGTCAAATTGTGTTTGGATGGAATCCTTCGAATAAGCATAAAGATTAGAGTCACATGGGTTCAAACCGGGATTGGCTTAGATTTATTTTGGGAAATTTAGGGTCAAACCAAATTTCTATATGGAGATAGTCCAATTTAGTCAAAAAGGGATGAATTAGGAGAATTTTTTAGGAATTGGGGGTTACATATATTTCTCACCCTCTTTATTCTCTCCCACATGTCCTCACTCAGCACTAGCCCACCGCCTCCCAACCTGATCTCTACTCTCACATGCTTTTCTCCGACACCGCCGAACATCTCTAGCGCCACACATGCGTTGCTAACATTCGTCGATCTCCCTAACCTCCCTCTTACTCTCCTCATCTTTCTCATTTCCTTTCCTTCTTTCTTCGGGATGTAAAGCTTAAAGTGAAATAATAAAGATTATAAATAATGAAAAAATACTAAAACGTAAAACTTTGAGACAGCCCTTATACTAGAGTACCTAACCAACCACCCATGGTTGTGGTAGTGAATGGTCACCCTTAGTCAATAATTATTTGTGTGAGAGCCCTATGTCATTCTATATCCCCGGAGAGAGCTTTAACCCAAATGTCTAATGATATTATTACACTTTGAGGACCTAGCACCACCCACTAGTAATTCACTTCTTAATGGATTTATTGGTGATAGTTTTATTGATAGTTGATTTATTAATATTGACTAGAAGATGATAATTAAGTATATTAACTTTTGATAAAAGATAGTGATAAATAAGAGGAACAGTTGGTTACTTTAATCAATGATAAATAAGTGAGATGAAAATAAGAGTTGAACATATATATACACTTAAAGTTGTAATATAAATGGCAAATTATCTAGCTTTCAAGATCAAGTATATCTTTCATGTTTACCCATTAGTGCTCACTTTTTCCTTTTTCTTGGCCCAATTTTGCAAGCAAAGGTGGTTTTAAGAGTTATAGTTGCTCTCAACCATTATATAGAGTTGTGCAGAGATCCTTAATATGTTGATTTTGGATTTAGGTTTTATTCGATACCTTATTTTTTTTCATATAATTTTTGGTATTGTATGGTTTTGTTGTATCTTCTACAGAAAAAAAATGAATATATATTGTTTGATAAAATTTTCATATTTAATGATTGTGGCATGGCTCTTGATTTTATATTATTACACTCTCCAAGAGGGTGCCATGGGGTAAGTAACAAAGGAAGCACATCTAGAGTGAGAGATGGACTAATCTTTAACGATATTGGCAAAATGAGTAAATAATATTAAGGTCATAATACTGAAAATCCACCATTCCTAATGTAGATTAACTTGGATTATCAATCTATTCTAAGAAATATGATGTCAGAGGAAATTAATAGGGATCAGCATGAAATTGATTGAAATTTGAGAACTGAAATTAGAAATGACTAATGAGGATCAACAATTCTGTGCAATCAACATCAATTTTTGAGGAAAGACACAAATTTGAAAAAAAAAAAAAAAGGAAAATTGAATATTTATGAAAATTAATAATATATTGGTATCTAACACTCCACTACTAGCATTTAAAAAAAATATATTAGGGTATTACCATTAGCAAGTAATAACTACTAGTATGAGTTATTAGAGAAATTAACTAGTATATCAATATATAATAAAATTCTGCTTACATAGAAACTCATATTTACAGAGCACACGGCAAGAACTTGCAAAAAAATGAAGCGAGAGAACCAACTCCATGATGTTCTTCGGTGTCAAGGAGTCCAACAGACAAAATCACTTTACAACTTTCGAACCCGAAAGAAAAAGCAATTTCTACAACTTAGTTTCAGTATCTAATTCGCTCAGGCTGCTCGAAAAGAAACAAAGAAAACCCACCAAAAATGGCGACGAGGACGCCCCTCCCATCGTACGTCGGGTGGGCTTCAAGAAACCGATCGGCTCCGATCTCTTTCTTGGGCATGAGTGAGGCCAAGAAGGTGGATTCGGTGAGCTTGAAGGGGGATCTGATGTTCTCGGACTTCACTTCGCGAGGCGGAGGGAGGAGGGGCGAAGATGCGGTAGAAGAGGAGGAGGGAGGAGGCATCGCCCTTGTGGTGTCCCCGTTAAGCCTCACCTTTGGCCGGGGGCGCAGAAGAACGGAGGGTGATGGCGGAATAAAATAGGAGAAAGACCTAATGTCGTCGGTTTTATATTGACTGTGAGTTGCGGCCGACCGCATCTTTCTGATTCGTAGGGAGTGACGGCGGATGCTCGTATGCAGACTTTGTGCAAGTTTATAGTCCATAGTTATTCTATGTTTTTAATGCACAATATTCTTATTGACCGTAATCAAATTAAAATAAAAATAATTCAAGCCTAATATGATTTTTATTTTTATTTTTTTAGTTTATAGTTTTAAAAAATAACATAAAACTATTAAAGATAAATATTAATTTCACCTTTAATCATTTTTCAATATATTTTTATAATAATTTTAAATTTTTGTTTACCCTTTGAACTTCAATAATTTTTCAAATAGCACCTAAGGTTTGAGATTGTCAAAAAAGATACATCTCTTTTCATTCACACAATTTTTTTTTTTTTCTTCACTTTTCTTTCTTCTGGAATTTTATTAAATTTTTCTCTCTTTTTCTCTTCTTTACGTGATAATCACTATAATATTGATATTTAAAAATAAACACTACAGCTTAAACACTAGTGTTATTATAGTATTAATTTTTAAAAATTTTGATATGTAATGAAAGTGGGTAATACAGTGTAGGAATTTAAGATATTCATAAATTTTGAAAAAAATTTGATCGCTGTTCACTAAAAAAACATAGATTTAACAACCAATTTTAGCGACTAAAAATATTCGTCGCAAGTCTACAACAAAATTAGCGAAAAAATCAAATCGTCTCTAATCACAAACGAAAGTAGTAACAAAAAAACTGTTGTTGCATAATCCGTGGCTAAAAAAATATTATAGCAAAATAAATTAAAAATTACCACAAAATTTACAACAAATTTAAAATTTATTGCAAAATTTTCAATGAAATAAACATTCGTAAAATGTGTCACGGATTCTATTTTAGAAGTACTTTTTTACCACGAATTGTGTATTCGTGGTAAATTTTGCCACGAATTTATTTTTTTCTAGACACAAATCGTCGTAAATTATTTATTCGTTGAAATTTTATAAACTTTGGACTTTCTCTAACACCCAATTTTAAATCTTCATAGGTAAGATTTATTATTACATGTAATTCATTTTTTTCTTCCGATTTTTTTTTTTTTTACTTCTAACTGAGCTGACAATTAGTTAGCTCTAACACCAAAAAAATAATAAACTCAGTTAGTCTCATTGATTATTTCTGGGGTGACCGGTCTGACCCTACAGAAGTTTCCCACCGGCCACTAGGGTAAATCGGAAAGCGCTCGCGGTGGACGATCCAAAAGCTCAGCGTTCCTTAGTTGCGATTCCCATTTGGTAGTTAGCTTCAACACCAAGAAAGAGTAGTAGCTTGAGTATTAGTTATCGAAGTAGCTTTTTAATATCGTAGAGATCTTCTTATAGCAGTGCGTGAGTAAGAAAGTCAGAACAATTGTTATTTTTAAACTACTGGTCAAAGCTTCTTTTATAGCCTTCTCCAGGCACCCGGACCACCGTTGGTGCCTCAATCAAGGTCTATCCGATCCTACTTTGGCGCTGAGTTATTCACTCTGGGTGCTTTGGACCCCCCCCCCCGGTGCTCAAACTGCTGACATGGTCATGCCTCGGTAAAGCTCTGTCTACGAAAGTTTAATCCAACTCCGAGCACCTGGACCTGACGTGTGTCGACCAATCAAAGTGCTCCAACTCAACTACACGCATGACTGGGTTTGGCCCCTTCCATGCGCCTCGACCCCTTCCGAGGTCCCTATACTTCCTTTTTTTTAGTCAGCTCTCAACTTTAATTTCATGCACCACAAAGTTAGGAAAACAGGCAATAATATGAAAAATAATAAGTATTAATATTTTGATAATCTCATGACTATCCGGTCCTAACTTTGGGTTTCAAAAACTATAGAATAAGTTACAATAAAAAAAATGATAAACCAAGTTAGCCTCAATGACTATAGAATAAGTTACATGTATGTAATGGAAGTGGATAATGTAGTGAAAGTATTTATGATGCCCATGTTTATCGTCCTACAATAAGTTACGTGTAGGTGTCAAATATCTATTTCTTGAGGCTATAATCTTTAACTCGGGTACGAGATGTTCTACATGCCAAATCAAAGTTCATTCATATATTTACATTTGTTACTGGGTGAAACCCATAATGACCCATGTTTCAAGCCCCAAAAATATTATTTAAAGGCATTAACACCATTGCGGTGCTAGCTTTTAAAAATCAGTATCACAACTTAAGCATCAACACTATTGTGGTGTTAATTTAAAAAAAAAATGATAATAATGAATAACATATTTTGACTTTAGAGCACTGTAAAAAAATCCATAGGAATTAGAATAGGTTCAATCGAAGTTCTCTAGGTCCATCAATGAGTTTTGACTGAAATCTATTGATGAATTAGGGAGATTTTTTTAACAGTTAGCATGTAATAAAGAAGGCAGACCAATGAAGGTATTTATGGTGTCCATGCTTAGTTCCAACATCTCTACGAAAAGTTATGTATATGTGTCAATTACCTTAAAGTCATAAATTTTGAAACCTTCTGATAATTGTTGTTAATGATTTGAAATTGATATCTCTAGGTACATATAAACTCTGAGGTACTCCAAAAACTTATAGTACTTGAAACGTATTTGATCAGAGAAGTGCACATGGAAGACCATCCTGAGAGCCATAATATGCTACAACTGAGTCTCAAATTATAGATCCCTAATTTATTATAAGAGAGCTTAACGATGACACCCTATTCGTAGGGCAGTAGAATGGTGATGGGGTGTGTGTATATATATATATATAAAGGAGAGAGAATTGAGAAAGTTTAATTGAATTTAAGAGGAAAGAAAATAAAAAAAATTGTTGCAGAGCACCCACAGTGGAGGGTATTTGGAGAGGGTATTTCTCCAAATACCCTCCCTCCTCAAATATCCCCCATTGTGG
>JBAMIE010221791.1:0-21343 GCA_037177295.1 Kaempferia parviflora
CTTTCCTTCCTTTTATCTTCCTTCACGTGAATAGATTTTCTTCCGCAAAAAATACAGTCCTTTTTGTATCCATTCATCAGAGCAAACAGAGCATTTGACTCAGAAAGATATGGGTTATTAATAACAAACATTTGAATTTGTATTTTTCTTTTGATTTAAATGACCATTGAATACAAAGGGCAATTGAATTAAGATGGAAAAAAAAAAATCAAATACCTACGCGTCTAGTGGGTTAATGGCTAGTTAAAGGATTGGAAAACTGATTAGAAGCACTCGTGATGGATGGAATCGAATCGTGAGTGTCTGAAAGACAACTGAATGTCCTTACCACTGCACCATAACCCGGGGGCTGGGAAATTGCATTAGAGATAGTATTTTTGATCATTTTCCATTTATTTTCTCATTTATTTGGTTCTATCTTTGATCAAGGTTGGCTAGCAATAACATTCTTAGTTAGATTTATGGGATGGAGATGGAGATTTCTTGATAATTTATAAGAATGTTTGTCAAAATACAAATACATTTTAATTTTAATTTTAATTTTAATTATTATTATTATTTATTCAATATTTATTTTATAAATATCAAAATCACAAAGAGTCCGACTATGGAGTCTCATTTTGATCTTTACCCAGACTCAAACAACAAAACACATAAAAAATCTTGGTCAAAATTAGCCAGAAATAATTTCTTCACCATAATATTAAAGTTTACATTATTTTTTTTAATCAACTATATTTTTACAATATGAATAAACACTTTTTATTAGACAAAAATAATTACAGTAATACATGAGTATTATAATTTCTTATCATCCCAATTTTTGTTCAACTAATAAGTATCTTTACTTATGACCGTGACTCATAGGCATATTGGTAAACGTAACCTAGTCAATTCTGACTAGCTTCTGTTGATTAATCGATTTATTTGATTTTTTTTTTCAATAATTGTGAATAGTACGTAAATTATTATTTCAATTAACATTAGCAGGCAAGCAAGAATTAGTTTTATTATGTGTGTTATTTCCTTAAATATTTGCTTCAAGCATCATTTTGTCAATTCGGCATTAATCCTCTCCTCTCCTCTCCTCAACGCATCCTCTCTCTCTCTCTCTCGACCAGTTTCTCTCGCCTTTAGATCGTCGCCTCTCCCGCCTCCGTCTCCGCTGCGCTTCCACTACTAGAGAGATTTGTTTTCCCCGATCCCGTTCTCTCGCCGTCGACGTCTGCGAGATCATCTACTAATTCGCTTCCATTTCAAGTTCGTCCGCTTCACCGGCAATCAGGTCTTTGAGTCCTTCGATCCCTGGCCTAGGTCTCCCGCTCCTTCCTTGTCTACTTCGAGATCCATGCAGCCGCCATCAGGACCCTCGAGGATCGCCATCCCACCATACTCCTTCCCCGCTTTGGTGAAGCGCTCGTCGCATACTTCATGGATCGTAGTCTTCTTGGACATGGATGTTTAGCGTGTCCTATTAATCCGTTCCTTCAGGAGGCACGATGTTTGAAGCTCACGTAAGAATTTTCTCGATCGTTTTCAGTTATTTTGTGATTTATTTTCCAGAATTCTCGACGAAGGGATATAACTAGCGGGGTTTCTGCTCTTTATCGGTTTCTGTGGGTTTCTATTACTTATTCATCTTCCGGGCGACAGACTGTGTAGTTAGGGCACCTCGGATCAGAAATACAAACACGTCCCGTTCCATTTTCTAGAACATCATTTGTAATTTGTCACTAGTAACAAAAATGTAAATACTGAACTTCATCATTGGCCAGGGGTGAGACAGAGTTAGTTATAGAATCTATTTTATTTATTTTGATTAGTTATATAATCTAGTTTGTTTATTTTGATCTAATTGAATGTTTGACATACATACCAGTCTCAAATTGACATGGATTTAATTTTGCTATAGTAAAAATTACAATGAAGAAATAACTAACAGTATCTAGACTCTGTTTACAGTATAACAATCAGAAATCTACTGCACTAGAGGTTATTTATCTGAGCACAAAAATATGTCAGTGGCGAGAAGATGTTGAAGCAACAATACTAATAATGATTCATACAGGCATTGATAAACGCTAATAATACGCTATGTTCTCCTTTGGTATAGTCTCGTGCCAGGAGTTAAGATTCTGAGACAAGCCACAGAAGTAGATAAGTGAAAAATATAAAAGGGATTGTGTGAAATTATATTTGTAATTTGCACCTCTTGAGAAATGAATTTTAGATTAAAACATTTTTGTTAGAATAATGACTTTCTTAACAGGTTTCATTTTCATTTTTCATTTGTTTTTATAAATCTACAGCCAGATTAGTTGGTGATACTAGATAAAAGCAATATACTGAAGCATTTGCAGGGTCTGTTAGCATTTTCATGAAATGTAAATGTTGATAAAAACGAAAGTCTGTTATAAGGTTGTACCTGTCACTTATTTAAACACTTACATGTAACCACTTTATGTGCAAGTTAGGACCTTGATCATAGAGAGAAGGGTAGCTCCTCTAGTTATTATTATTATTATTTTTTTGTAGCATACGTTTATCAGATTTTCACTGGTTTCATTTTGAGCATTTTACTGAGCCATTTTTTAGTCCAGTAGCTATTGTTCATTCCATTTCTTGGATGATTAATCATATTCTAATGCTAGGTCATGTTAAAATCTAAGTCGACAAGTTCTCAACTTTTTTCCCCTTTTTAACTACACTAGGTTTTGTATCTACTTCGGAAATATTTGGGAGAGTATGTCGAGGGACTCTCTGTCGATGCCCTAAGAATAAGTGTCTGGAAAGGTTGGTAAAATCATTTATAAATTAGTTATATCTATTTCAAAATTGCTTTCTGTGGTTTCCTTGTACTTCAGTTGCTCACATTTCCTGCTTTAAATTTGTTGTATATTGTTTATTTGAACTGGACTTAGATTATATGTTCCCTGCTTCATGCCACCCTTATCTATTATTCTATTATATATATCTTTTATGTTTACCTTTCAATTGATATTATTTTTAATTCTTAGTAAATAATCCTCAACCTCACCTAGTGGGATAAAGCTTGGTTGTTGTAGTAGTAGTAAATAATCCTCCTGTTGGTTCAATCTACCACTAGTAGACATGCCTAAGTGTGCATAATCTTGATGCAACAATTACTAACAACTATTAGAGAAAAATATTAAAGTAGATAGTATCTCTATCAGGCAACTAATCCTATTATGAAATTGGAGGTAAAACATGGATTAAGCACAAATATACCAAAAGAAATACAACAAGAAGATGATAATCGATATGAAAATGGCTCAGCAACAAAGGTACATCATCAACACCATCAGCAATGTTACCACACCTCACTATGTCTTAGTAACTAATAGGTGCATTACATCGCTAATCACTATATCACTACAACCAACCTACATGAGTGTGTATGATAAACAAAAATGGAATGAAAAATTCAAACACCTCTTGCACACATCTTAAATCATGACATATAATTAAATCATGGGCAATCATGAACCCAAATCATTCAAGTTTACCTACTCACTCCTTTGGAGTGGTACATGCTAGCCCAACAGAAGTATAAATATACACACTATAGTCAGTTTATGTTGTGTCCAAACATCAAATTGAATGTCTATACGAATAATCAATATATAAGGATTGGAAGCCAAACAATCAGTTCCAACAAAATGGCCAAAGTCTTTGATCATGACATTACTACCATTAATAATCCTCACATATCAACTAACACAATTAAGGATGACACAAACATGATCCACCAATATCAACATGATACACCACCACAATGCATTACAATCCTGCCAACATGTATAATAACCACTATAATCAACATAGATCATGTGACTCCACATGACTGCAAATTAATGAAAATTAGCAATCCTTTGGCATGAACAATGGATGTATATAAGAGTACAATTAATTTAGAACAAGCCAAACAGAAGATGCAATAAGAAAAATTGAGGTTCTTTATGGGACTTCATTTAAGTCATGTTCCATCCGACTCACATTTAGATCAGATTTTACTCTAAGTCATCGGGACTGAGTCAAATCAAAGTCAACCCTCAAATTTGCCCATCCAACAGGTTTATAGTGTACCCAAAACCTCTGTACTTGGAGTCACACTAACTATGAATCTGACACCACTCAATAATCACACATCACACATCATATATTATACAACCAATATTTGATTCATAAGTGCCTCCTGGACATGGTGCATATCTAAGGCGTTTGATGGATTCTTAGAGTACCACAGTTTGAAACCCAACTGGGGCATGCAACAAAGCTATTAATGGATTGAGCGGCTTGGCCAACAACACAATGTACAATTACACAATTAACAAACATATGCGGTTCTACAGTGGGGTCCGGGCTGTGGAGGTTGGCTGCTGGCGCACTACTGCGAGCACTTCCAGATTTACCTGGGGTGAACCGGGGGAAAACCTCTCACCTCCGGGAATAGTCTAGTCTGAATACATACTTGGATTAACAAAAAAATATATATTTGATTCATAAGATGATATAATACTAAAATTTTCATGTTGAAGGAAAAAAATTACTGTTTGATATTATAAATGATCAATCACAACATACTAATTTGAAATTAACCCAATCACATATATATGAATCTTCAACAGACCACATCAATAGTAATCAATGAGACACATTTAAATCAGAGAAACATTAATCTTTACAATGTCATATGCATAAACTCTAACCACTACTAGAGTAAAATCCCATTCAGAATAGAATCAATACTTGGGGTTTGGGGTTAACAAAGATTAACGATGATATGGATGCACAAAATCCAATATCAAATGTCAAACCCAAGAAGAATTGTCAAGGATACTTTAGATCCTATTAAGTGTTAGGAAAGAAGAAAATATTATGTTCCCTTCTTGTAAAAGAATGATTGTATGCATATGTATGGTTCAATATTGAAACTCTAAACCTAAAATATCATTGTGGGACTAAATCCATGACATTAATAACCCTATTAACCTAATTGCTCTAATACCTCTCTCAACCTAGAACATAGATACTACTTGTGCTACATAATTCAGAAAATATAGACTAAGACATGACTAGGACAAAATGGAAAACATAATATTCACATGTATCTGAAATAAAACATCTGTAGTTATGCATATAGCCAATGATTTCTTCGATTTCAAATCAAGACACAATCAATGATACGTTTAACCTCGTATCAACACATCATAAGAGAGGACAAAGCGTGAAAGGATAAAGTGAAATCTTAGGACAGATTTCTTAAGTGGGATTCTTTTTGAAGTGGAGCATATATAAGCACATAATAAAATTAGGGACAAGAAAGATACTTGAGGTACTAGAAGAAAATGGATGACACAATTTGACCATTTTTAAACACCCTGTTTCTATTGTATTCACTGAAGAGGGAAAGCATAACTTGACCATTTGCTAGATGTAGCAAATTGAGAATAAGATGTTTTTTCTTTTTGGTCTTCATGGGAGAGGATAGGTTGTGGTGGAAGAAGGAAAAAGGAACAAAAATTGTGTCTGAAAGTGCTGGAAGTAACTTGAGAAAGTCTAGGCTTAAGGAAAGCAAATGCATAGGGCATACAACAAATTGAGAATGAATGGACTAAAGGAAGAAAGAAAGAACCGTAGAGAAGAGAAAGATATAAAGTTGAACCATTGGATCCCCTTGCCCCTACTACATTGCTCAAGAAGGAAACTACAAGTCACGGGAGAGAAGAGAGACCAAAATAATGTATGCTTCAATTGAAGGATAGCAAGCATAAAAGGTGGACAATAAGCACAAAAAAGAGAAGCAAAAGGAGAACAAACTTGAAGAGAATAAATACATACAAATCTATTGTTAGAGCAGATTTGATTGAAGGAGAAATGAACAAACACGAGGAAAAGATGAGGCCTTGGGACATCATGAACTGCAAGAGTGGACAAGAAAAAACATAGATCACATGAGAGAGAGTATATTTTGAGACTGCAAAAGTGAAGCTAGATTGACCGTAACATGCATTTTGGGTACAATGATGGTGCAATTCTCAAAAGTGCTACTAAATGATGGTGGGCCTACATATTCAAACAAAACTTCACAAAACCAAACATAAATTAGTGACAAATTTCAACTCAAATGTAAACCTGGACTAACCAACAAACTTTGCAACTTAACCCAATGTCAACTCGATACTTCTCTTAGGTCAAACTTTAAGTAAAAAACTCTTATTTTTCTCTCCTCAGAAGTTGGTGACACCATCTTTCCTTGAATTCTAACTCAACACTGAGTGCACACTCAATCTTCTCTACTACAAACACAATATCATACACATAGCATAACCATATCCAAAACATATCATAACTTGAAAGTTGAAATTACAAACTGAAAACTTTCCACAATGATCCATCAAACCCATTCGACAATACAATTTCGACTCTCGAGGTCTAGAAGAGTGGCCATATATTCTACCTCTAACCCACTCTGAAGTTGAATCATCTATGTCCTGTCATAGTTGTTGACCAGAATAAATTTGGTTCTGCAGATCACCATGCAGCTTTACTCAGTCTCTAATAGCTATATAAATCTTTTGATAGAATGACCGAATGGTTATTTATGTATAAATGGGGTAGATCAGCATAACTATTGAATATATAGTCAAGAGTGCAGTCTTGTCCATACACTTAGATTCTTTCCAAGTCCCTTGATATATCTTTACCTTTTTTCAGTTGTTAGGTCACTTTTGTTATCCTTCTTAGTAAATTCGTTCTTATGATGTATATCACCATTTGGTCATTTGTCTTCCTATTGTAAAAAAAAAAAAAAAAAAGCTGACGTCTGGTATTCGTTCCATTTAAGAATTTTATGGCATCCTTCCTATTAACAATTAGTGAAAAGACCTACTATATCAAAAAGGATTTTTATTATATAAACTATTATATTCGAGTCGGTTTGTTGGTTAATGCTAACTGCCAGTTGCTGAGCAATATCCATGTGCAGCAATAATTTGCATAGTTTCACAGATAGTTCCGTATTCTTGTCTTGTCAAGAGTTTGCAAGTTGGAAACAAATTGTGATGAACAATTTCATGGGTATCAAAAAGAAATGCTGAAATGATATTGTAATTTGTAAGTCCTGGTTGCTATCTATGCTACTCCGACTTGGGTAAGGATAACCAAGATGGGTCTGAATTTGAGGTACGAAACACAAGTACACAACAAATTATCAAGTAACATAATGATCTAAGTGCTTGACATGGCATACTCTTTCCATAGCCGTGTTGTGCTGTCTCGACACAGGCACAAGGCATAATATTCCTGTTAACAGAGTTATCGACTATCTTTTCTCCACTTGCACGTTTTATAATTACTTTCATCAATTATGTATTTTTATCAAGGTTGTTTTCTCATTTATCCCCCCATCCCACCCCATATTAGTCTTACTTATCATTGTGTTCATTGTTGTGATTCCTTATGCTGTTTCTCCACTTTGTTGAATAAAAAAATTAACCACTGGATTAATCTTTGCATAATCTTGCTCATGGTTCACCTCTAATGACTTCATCTAGTTTTTTTTTATATTCAGATTTTGTTATTTACCCACACATTTATTTGTCATTTGTTTGTTTGCTTATTTGTTTGTACTATAAAGGTGATGTTGTGCTTAAAGATTTGAATCTGAAGGCTGAAGCATTGAATTCTTTGAGGTTACCTGTCATTGTCAAAGCTGGTTTTGTTGGATCAATAACATTAAAGGTAAGTCTGCACTGTAGTACTTTACATTCCTGCATAAATATACATTAGGACAAAGAGGTATTCAAGTATATCTCACACCCTTTTCCCTTAATATTCGTATTGCACTTTTATCTTTTAAACATATGCTGAATAAATACATTGTTAAGTCCTATCATATACTGTGAGATTTGTTTTACTATTTATTTGCACAAACAACTATGCTCAACTACCAACCTTTTGTTACATCCCATGTAGGGTCAATTATCGAGTGATAGACATCATCTGGACCCACATAATCTTAATACAACAATGCTAACTATTAGTGGTATGAAAGAATGTGGTAAAACAAATTATATCCGTATTGGATAAACTTTAACATCCACTCCTGGAATTAAAGGCAAAATGAGGTGTAATTGCAAATTTGCTTAGCTGAACCTGGCATAAATGAGCTTTTAGTTCATGGATGTATTATTGTAAGTATGAACTTCAACAAACTTAGGATCATCATGAATGCAACAAACAAACTACTAATTGATGCATTATGAACCTAATTAATGCAACTTCACAATTAATTACAACTTAATGAGAACACTAACCACTATGCAACCACCCACAAGAGTGCATGATCAACAAAAATATTATTGAAAATCTAAACACCTTTCAAATAGGAGACTAATGTTTGTATGTGAGATTAATGTTTATGGTGCACATACAACAATCATGTGAGTCATAAGTGATCATGGATTAAAAATCAATTGGTAGTCTTATACGAAGCGGGCCTTACTCTTCATCTAGTAGGGGTGCAATTGAACCCACGACAGTACACAACAGTAGTTCGGCCAACATCCCTTACTATCTAAATAAATGGCTAATATATACAGCTTGAATGGCATGGATTCTAAGAAAAGCATGGGCAAAATTTTTAGATTATATAATGACATTATTATACAGATATTAGTATATTACTCGCATTAGTTTTAAATGAAAGTGTTATGATATATTATCATACTAAGTTACTAACTAGCAATGATAGAAATAACACGTCTAAACAAGATGATATTAGTATGGCAGACAATTATTATGAAACATATATCTTCAGTTGATTATATCCCATCAACATGCACCATAATAACTATAATTAAAGATTTAAAATAGATTGTCTATCCCGTGACACTAATTTCAGTTTCTGAAAGTCAATAATACATATTATGAATTCAGAGGGAATGGACAAACTAAATAGAACAAATATAGAATATTAAGGTAAATTTAGATTCTTTGTTGAGTTTGGTTTCAGCTCCAATCAACCCTACACATCTGTCTCAATCCATGGTCTAAACATTTTAAACAATGTCAGACACTTTTAATTCTCAAATCAAAACCCAAACTGCCAGTGCATACCCGATTTTTCTCTCTGGAAAATGGGAGCCCCATGGATGAGACTCCAATCATTATACTCTCTTGAATCACCCAAAATCAACTGTCAATTGTTATTGATTTAAATATATCCTTCAGTCACCATTCGTGAATTGCACAACTCTATAGAATCATACATTAATCAACAAAATAATCAAATAATGATTAATCATATCAAAAGAGAAAGATATAACCTCCAATAGATCATATCCACAACCAGCCTCCTCTGGTTGTATTAGCCGTGTCATTGCCTCCTTTTAGTCACTACTCACTAGCATTGTGATTGGTTCCTAAACAAATCCAAACAATAAATTTATTTATTAGTGGAGAAAAATAAAGTTATTATGACCAATTTTTATTGTCTTGATCTATATACCACGAATTAACTTTCCAATTAATTTTGACTTTGTGTGACCACTAGTGTGTATACCTTGCATTGTGTGGCTGTGTTTGTGTTTATTGATAAATCATGTAAACCAAATGACTGACTGTTCCATACACTTTTTTTTTATTATTATTATCAAACCCACCTTTTAGTGTTCTATTTAAAATCATTCTATTGTGCTTGGTTTTCTTGAATCAATTCCTTGTCTGCTATTATGGATCGCATCTAGGAGGCAATTGATTAGTGGTCTATAAAATTTCCTTATAGGGGCAACCTCAGATTCTCAACTTTGTTGGAAAATTGTTTTTGTGAATGTCTTTGCTTTCACTATTTATGTTTCCATTAGCTTTGTCTTAGGCTTTGTCAATGTGTTTCCTATTCTAATTAAAAATTAGTATTGCAGGTTCCTTGGAAAGGCCTTGGAAAAGAACCTGTAATTGTTATTATTGATCGTGTTTTTGTTCTGGCTCATCCTGCTCCTGATAGGCAAACACTTAGCGTATGTCTTTCCGTATTTCTATTCCTTTCTTTAATATATTTTTGTCTCTTATTGTGTATCTATCTAATAGGGCGCTTTTCACCTTCCAGGATGAAGATAGAGAAAAACTTTTTCAAGCTAAGCTGCAGCAAATTGAGGTCCATATTATTTTACCTAAGATTCAGTTTTAGCACAATATTTCCTTGTTACATGGACCTTGATTTGATCATTTGACAATAAAAAGATCTCTTTTCTCCCAGTTCTTCTATTTCTCTTTTGAGTCTTTTACCATTTCAATTAAAATGCTAATGCTACTATTGACATTCCAGATTGCTGACTGGATTGTAATGGGTTCCTTGGGTTCCTTTTATATTTCCACTATATTTCACCATCTTTAGCATATGAATAATCTTTATGCGTTTTACATACTCTTCTACATACATATGTTCGCCATGCAATATTGCTGAACATTTTTGAAATGGACCTATATGTATGCATTTTGTGTTACTACTCAATCTTAGGATTTCTTATTTCTTTAATCAGATTACAAGTTTGTATTCTTTAGTTTATTCTATAGGACAAATCACCTTTTTATTCAAGTGTAGGTGATTGTCAATATTGTCGTTCATTTTGGGATTTGGGATACTTCCCTAATTTCCCATCTATTCAACTCTTTATTGGAACTTGGATAACTTAATGCTGTTTTGTGCGGAGTGCTGTCAGTATGATCTGGCCCAATGCTATTTAAATGATTGCTGTTTTGGTGCGCAGGAGGCAGAGTTGACAACCCTTGAAGCAACAAGGAGATCACGAGCAGGAAGTGTATGATTTTACTCTCTCTGATAATTTCTGATTCCTGATTGATTACCTTGCTATGTTCAAGTAGTTGGGCAGACTGTCTTTTCATGCTGTTTTGAATCCTGAATTGATTTTAAAATAAGATGTTGCATCCTTTTGATAATTTAACTCTTCCTTGTGTAATTTATATGATAAAAAGAACAAGGTCGTGTATCCTTTTCAATTTTCTCCAGTCATTCTTAGCAGGGAAGTTCTATCAAATATTTCTTTATTATTATAAATGGAAATGTATAACTCTGAAATATTTTTGCATCTATCTATGAAGATGAGCTGTGGTCTTTAGACAGACAGTTTGGAAGTTATTGACAGTCTGGCTGTCAATGAAAATAGTAAAATTGACATCCTTGTGAAGATTATGTATGCTTCTTTTGTACTTTGATACGACGCTAATGGATAAAAAGAAACTCTACAAAGTACTTTGCCATTTTTGATTCTTTCATTGTTTTTATGTGGGTCTGTTATTTTTGTGATTTATTTTCCATATTGGAAATTTTAATTGGCATTTTTTTTGGCTAAACTATCATGTTTTAGGTATTTCTATAACTTTGGTTATTAAGGAGGTCATTGGCTTGATCCATGCTGATAATATTGTTTCAGGCTACTGGTGGAAACTCATGGTTGGGCTCTCTTATTTCCACTATAATTGGTAACCTTAAAGTTAGTATTAGCAATGTCCATATCAGATATGAAGACACTATCAGGTAAGCACAGTCATCATTTATGTCATTAAGCTTGATGTTTTGTCTTCTTCATATATTTTTAACGAGTTAATGTAAACTTTCTAAGTATCATCTCAGCAATCCAGGACATCCATTTTGTACTGGATTTACTTTTTCAAAGCTTGCTGCTGTTACAACGGATGAAGAGGGTAATGAAACATTTGATACCAGTGGCGCTCTTGATAAACTGCGGAAGGTATGCTCCTATTAGTTTTTAGAGTATGATTTTGATCAACTATCTTTTAGTTTAGGTATTCAATTGTCAGTACACAATCTTCTCTAGTGATTTTTGGTAGTTAATTTGGATTTATGGTGGTCTTGAGGTCAAAGGGTTCATTTGAATGACAACAGATGAAATTCACCATATGTGGGCAATACTCAACTGTCTATCATGAGAAAAAAAATTGTTATTACTAGTTCAACACTACAAAAGAAGGATAGCTTTGATTTTTTTACCCAATGAGGGAAATGGTTAAAATATGTATTTAGTATAATTTATAGGCCTGTATCTCCATTTAAAATGACATGAAATTCTATGAGAGTTAGTATTTTATTTATTTCACAATTGTTTATATCATTGTAATTACAAAAACAAAAAAATAACTTTTGGTCATTGTTGTATTATGATCTAATATTGATTGTTTCTTGATCTCATTACCTCTTGATGTTGAAAGTTGAAAATGACTAGGGAGAAGACATGCAAGAAAGGAAGAAGGAAGAAGATAAAATATTTATCTCTGAAGAAGTGTCAAAAGAAGAAATAGTTGGGATAACATATCTGAAAAGGAGCAAAGTGACAAAGAAGTAGAACTTAGGACGGTTGGAGATAATTTTGAATGCCTTTATTGGATTTAATAGATGCAACAACCACAAGAGGATGGGTGCTTGCTGCCAAAGAGGTTTGATGCCGCAAGTTGACGCAACGAGTGATTTACTTTGGCAACATAGATAACAATGACATGAGAAAACTTGGGGTTTGGTGCTCAGGGAAGTTGTGGCAGGAAAGGAAGTTGTTATGATGTGCTTAGATGGGATTACTGACATTAACTTACCAGGCACAGCTGCTGATTCAAAATGCTTAAGCTTGAGATAACAGTAACTAACTGATCTAAGCTTATAAAGCTATTAACCCCACAATTCACCATATTATTGGAGCATTATAGAAGCAGCAATTGGGATCGCGGAGCTCCGCGGTGCTGGTACCGGTGCGGGGCGATGGACGGAATGGCAAATTCCGTCCGTGCTGTCTGGTATGGTATGAAATTTGAAACTATGATGGTAAATATGACTAGTCAGAATCAAAGGGATTTTACCTCTATGTAGATTTGGGTTGCAAATCAGGTCATAGAGACATGGGAGAAGAAGGGATATCTATGATGTAGATTTGATAACAAATGCAAATTGGTGAACACTGATATTAGTGCTGTTTTAGAGATCATGTAGGAGATGCAATCTAGTGCAGCTGCAGCTGTAGGAGATGAAGGGATCTTGGAGATCTGAGAAGGAAGGGGTGCTTCTCATAGAGATGGATTAAGATGATGCAAATGAGAGGGATGCTATTGTGAAAAGAAGAGAAGGGATTCTAGAATAACTTACACTTGGGATATTGATAGAGAAGGAAAGAGATGAGACCTCATGGAGTTGCAGCTCACGAGAGGATCTCTGAGATCTGAGAAACAAAGGTTCCTTGCATAGAGATTGTTGAAGCTGATGCAAGTTAGGGAGATTCTGTTAAAACTGAAAAGCTGAGAAGGGATTTCAAAAAGAACTGACACTTAGGAGATTAACGAAGGAACCCTTTGCCTTGTAGTGACGGTGGAACAAAGCAATTGAGGTCCTAGGAAGCTTCTCACAGAATGATTGAAGGAAACTAATGAATAGTTTAGTTTCAAAGTTGAGAGGGAGAGGTTGCTGCTAGGATAAATGAATAAGATCGAGAGATCTGAGAGGAGAGATTCACGATGTATTTGTTGACCAAAGAACTCCAATTTAGTGGTAGGAAAAGAGAGAGAGAGAGAGAAGAGAGAGAGAGAGTCATGGAGTTAGCACATCAATCTACTTGCTTGCTGTCCGTTTCTGTACCCTTCCCTATTGCATACTAGTTAGAAGGAGACACAGGTTGCAGATGCATGCTCGTGTCCTTTGTGGAAGGGGTTCATCTGAGATCTGGTGGAAATGGCTCATGGAGAAGTAGAAGAAAATCAAGGGATGAGAGGTGTCCATTGATGAAATTGGCAGCCTCCTTCAAGCTGACGTTAAATTGTCCTGATTGTTATTGTTGTATGAGGACAATTACACATATACATAGGACTCATGATATCAATCTAAACCTAAAACATCTAATGTGGGATTAAATTCAACAACAATAATCATGATACCTAATGCCTCAAACAGATTATTTAAAACCTAATACCTCGAGCAAATACACTGCATGCATTGGTTATTGAGATGCTCTGTGTTGGCAGAAGCCTTGGTCATTGATATTTATTATGTTTGTTTTTTGTTAGATGTCATTTGACATCATGTCTTATTCAAATTAACATTATTAAAAAAAATTCATGTTAGTTCCTTAAATCAAGTTGTATGATGGATCAACTTGGATCAGCTTTGGGCTATATCTTATTGATGAATCCATACATCATTATGGAAGTCCAGTCATAATTATGTGCCACGTTTAACTAAATCAACGGCCAACTTATATGTATATGCATGAATTGGCTTCTTAATTTCTCATCATGCCTTACAATGTTGGTCCATTTTACTTCTTATGGCTCAATTTTTGAGCATAGTTTCTTTGAAATTTTGTATGTTCCTCTGTTCCACAAAGTACGAATTTTTTTAGTTTAAGTTTGCTAATAACTTACATTTTAATAATGTATGGAAACTCTTAATGACAGACATTGCAACTTGAGAGGCTTGCTCTATATCATGATTCTGACAGCATTCCTTGGAAGCTCGATCAGAAATGGGAGGATCTGACCCCTAAAGAATGGACTGAGGTTTATGTTTTAATCTACTTAATATGAACTTTCACTTTTGTGCATTATGTTACCATAAGAAAAAGAAATAATGTATTTTGTTTCTCTTGGCAGATATTTCAGGAGGGGATCAATGAACATTCTCCAAATGGAGCAACAACTCAGACATTCAGTCGGAGGTACTTGTTATCACCTATTAATGGAGTTCTTAAATATCATCGTCTTGGAAAGCAAGAAAGGCATGACCCTGACATACCTTTTGAGAAAGCTTCGCTCGTTCTTAGTGATGTTTCTGTTACTGTTTCTGAGGTATTGCACATTTTACTTGGGTAATTTTGTCCATGTCCATAGTATCATCATTTTCTATGTTAATTCTCTTGCCTCTCACAGTCTCAATATTATGACGGGATAAAGCTCCTAGAAACCTTTTCCAGATATAAAACACGTGTTGATATATCACACTTGAGGCCTGTAGTATCAATCCCACAAGATCCTCTGGCTTGGTGGCGGTTTGCTATGCTAGCTGTCTTGCAGCAAAGGAAACTGTGGTAAGTCTGTTATCATGTTGTGCTTCTTTTACATTGAGAAAATTTATATTCAGTCTGCTAATTGAGCTAATATAATCTTCTATGTCAATATATTAATGACTATCATAAGCTATGGATGATACAAGTCCTCTAATGTTGAAAGATCAGGATGTCTTTTGTTCCACTTTGATTGTTCCATTTCCTTGTTTAACTGAAATGCTGTTTTTTCTTGCTTTCAGCTATTGGTTCTCATGGGATAAAATAAGGCATCATTGCCAGCTCCGGCGACGCTATGTCCAACTGTATGTAAATATTTTGCAACAGTCATCCAATGTGGATATTCTTGAAGTTCGGCAGATTGAGAGAATCCTTGATTCCAAAGTGATATTACTGTGGAGGTGGGTTTTAAATAGGTGAATTTATCTAATAATTAAACAGAATCATTAACTTCCATATTACTAAGGTTGCTAGCACATGCTAAATTTGGATATGCTAAGTCAAAAGAAGCATCAGAACAGCGGGAAAATTTGAAGAAAAGTTGGTGGTCTTTCAGATGGTAGGTAGATTATAGGAACAATTCTTGTCTATTATTTATATTTCGGGGAAAAGTGCCACTCTACCTTTTCCACAATTTACTCTGCATAGACAGACTTTTTAAGACATGGACTATTGTTTTCTTCTTTTTTCTTTTACTTTCATGAAACCATAGGCGAGCTTCTGGAGTTCCTTCTGAGGCTAGTAAAGCAAATGAAACACAGCTGGTTGAAGAGGAAAAATTAACCAAAGAAGAATGGCAGGCAATCAATGAAATGTTGAGTTATCAGCCTGATGAAGATTCCAATGCCCATTTAGGAAAGGACTTACATAATATGATGCAATACCTCATAGAAGTTTCTGTTGGGAAGGCATCTGCACGAATTGTCAATATCTATGAAACAGAAATTATCTGTTGTAGATTTGAGCAACTTCATGTTACCACCATGCTGTATCCTAAAAGCATTCACTGTAATGTGACTCTAAAGTCCTGCGGCTTATCGTCTCCTGAAGGGTCACTTGCTAAGGTTATTTTGCTATATATGAGATGAATTTTGTGGTTTTGCTTTTTTGCCTCTCCTTCATGCTTCAAAAATATTTTGCAGAGTGTTGTTAGTGAATGGAAGGCTAATGCTTTGGATGCTAGTTTTATACACGCACCTGTTGGTGAAGATTTAGCTTGGCGGCTTACAGCAACTATTGCTCCATGTCATGTAACGGTAATTTCATTTGCTATCATACATGTGGATTCCTATCACCAACTGAGGAAAATCTTATATTTATCTTGCATGTTCATGTTTTATCAGAATATATTTGAATTATCACTCATTTCCCATCATTTGATATCATTTTGATGAACAACAGAAGTGGATTTACAATACTTGTAAATGCTTGATTTTATGGACTTTTATTAGTTATTTCTAGAGAAAAGCAGACATTTTTATCTCTTGATAACTTCTCAAGAGTACAAATTATTCATCACCTTAATTTGTTTAACTCAGCCATAATTAACCAATAAAAATAAAATACTCTGTTTAAACATGTAATAACGTAATTCAAGGTATATAACAGATGATATTGTATGGTCCATCTTGTTCAATGACAATTACTTCCTTTTCTTTCTCACAAATGAATGCACTGCAGCAAAGGCTCTATAGTGTTTTTTGTTTGAATTTCAGAATCTTCTGAATTACAAGAGATTACCCATGGTTTATTGCTGTTACACCTATATATTATTTCTATTGTAGACTTTATTGTGGTTTATGCTCTTGTCTGTTTGGTCTCTAATATTGCTTTGGCAATAATTGATTTGAAAATATAAGAGTGGATCTTTAATTTACCTTATTTTCTCACATTGATTGTTTTTTTTTGGTCTGTTAGATCTTGATGGAGAGCTATGAACAGCTTCTAGATTTTGTTAAAAGGAGCAATGCTGTTAGCCCAACTGTGGCAATGGAAACTGCTACTGCTTTACAGGTATGTTGTTGGTTTCTGGAATTCCTAATGTCTCAAATTATGTTGGCTAATGGATTATTATAATATACTCTGTACTATGGCCAGATGAAGCTAGAGCAGGTGACTCGAAGAGCCCAAGAACAGATTCAAATGGTGCTGGAAGAGAGAAACAGGTTTTGGTTGCACTGCCCTTACATTTTTTGCTTTTCACTATGCTTAAATTTGAAATGTTATTTTACATGCTTATCATAATTAAATACCTGTTATTGACAATGAGTCAGCATAATCAATGAGAAATGCAGGAGCTTCTTAACTTGTATCTTGTACTTTCCATCACCTTGATGAAGAATATGGGTTGCACCAAGTATTGTACCTTTAAAACACTTTTATAATATTATATTATAACTAGCATACCAGTTCCAAAATCAATTTTGGTATCTGAATCTAAACCACTTGATGCACTAGGTGTTTAATTAATTATAAGGTTATTCTAGTAATTGACATGTTGTTGGATGATGTTTTTCTTTAGGGGAGGGAATCTAGATGTTCCACATGACAAATTGAAAGAGATGGGAGGGATTGAAAGAGAGGAAACAATTGAATCACTATCCAATGAAATGAGATGGGAAGAAGAGGGAGGAAAGAACCTTGTTTTTTTAACCAATCCTTATAAAAGTGGACAGATAAGGAGAGTGAAGAAAGGGTGGATCATGGTTTAAAATTTTGTTCTATATTTGGTAAAAATTTACCATTCTGCCCATTGTCCGCGGGCCATCGCGGGGTCATGTATGTGTCGCAATCCTGCGGCGACCTCCGCAAGGTCGCGATGGGGTTGTGGAGGTCGCTGCGACCTCTGCATCGCAACGGGGATGCTGCTAATAATTTCAAACCCTAATAATAAGATAATCTAAAGAGCCTTAATCAGACCCTAATAAAACTATCCCATTAATTTAATTATATATATATATATATAAATATTGTTTATTTAATTGTGAAAATATATAACAAAATTTTTATTTATTTATTTACCATATGGAGACATCTTAATCCCATATATTTTTTAAAATTATTATTATTTTTAATATTTAGATTAACATTTTATTTTTAATTAATATATTTTATATTAAAAAAATCGAAACCATATTGGCATGGCACGGCACGACACGGTATCCAAATTGTATTGTTCCGGTCATAGACGGAAACTTCGAGTTAAAGATTTTAAACCATGGGTGGATGCCAAAAATGCTAATTTGCCATGCAACATGCAATTATTGGTGACATAGGAGTAGAAGCACCAGTTGTCACTTGAAGCTGCTCAAAGTGATTAGCCTTATCAGGGCAGGAACTCCAGTGTATGGTCGAGAAGATGACCCACTAAGTTGCCTCTTTGTCCTGGGAGGTATGTTGTTTCCCTCACAAACAATCATGAGCTAGACAGGACTTTGCTTAAATTAAGAAGCCTTATCAGGGCAGGGAATTCATGAAATGGCTGTGAGGATCACCCACTGCCTCCTTCCTTGCACTAGGAGGTATGCAATCATTTCCCTTGCAGACAATGATGAGCTCGACAGATTTTTCCTTGGTGACTAATGAAGACCACTTGTGCTCATTCTTCCTCTACGGCTGCCTCCATGACTAAGGGGATATGCTAGAGTAATAGTTCTCTCTAAGCGAAGTGTTAGTGCCATTTCCTCTTCTCCTCCTGCTATCTCCAAGCTCTCTTCTTGGCATACAAATAATCTAAAAAACGTGAAGATTTCATTGTGTTCGACCTCTTTGTCTCCCTTTTTGTGTTAGTGAACATCTCAATAGAACTTTTTCCCCTTCTCTCCCTTTCTCTCATTCCCTCCTTTGTGCCTTTCTCCCTCTTCAACCACCTAAGTAAAATATAGCTTATGTCTCATATATGAGAAGGCTAAGCAAAAGACTCATCTTACCCTTAGGAATTATGTTGCTGTTCAAGGTGCTCTAGAGATTTTGATGATTGTGCAAAGTTTCTTTAGTGTGCCAACTCAAATTGTTGCAACTCAACCACTAGTAATTTTGTGGTCAAGGAAAACGGAAGCTAGAAGAAGGTTCTTCCATTATTGGTTGTTGGCAACAGATGTCATGTTTAATGAATGAGAGTTGTTGGGTTGCTAGCAACTATGCAATCTAGATGCGACTGATGACGGGCCTTTGTTATTTACATGCTTCATAGATGGTATATTTTTCAGAAGCGAATTAAAATTATTGCATTGCAGGTGACTGAGCAATGCACAAAAAACCTAGATCTTGAGGTTGTGTCTTGTAGATAACCTTTTTGTGGGAGAATGGTAATGGTTGTGAATAAAACTATGTTATTGTGTGAGTGGATTAGTTAGCGAGAATGTGAGATGACGTCTTATATTAACCTTGTCTCATAAGACTCAGGCGAGATAAATTGTGAGACTAAAATTAAAATAGTCAAACTGTAAATAAATACAAAATAAGATAGTAAATAAGGGAAAGAACTAAAATTAAATTTTTATTTTTAACCATGTTATTTTTATTTCATCAAGATTATTTTTAAAAATGATATTTTTTTTTTTATTTGCAAAAGTCTCTTCCATCCCAAAATTTGCATGATTTATGTTAAATTGAAGTTGTATTGTTTTCAGGGAACTAAGTAAAATAAAACAAAATTTTTAGATTTTGAATTGTTTTGTTTTTATTTTATCAGATTTCTTTTATTTTTGATTGCACAAGTCTCCACCTCTAAAACTTGCATGACTCATGACAAGTTAAGTTGAAGTGGTATTAATTTTAGGGAATTGCAGCATTTGCCCTTTGACCTGTCTTTAATTGGGTTGTCCCTTTGAATGAACTTGGAGGCACTGCAATTTAGCACAAAACAAAATTGGCAAAAGGGTCCCCCTTGCTTTTAAAAAGCCCAAACAACGCCCCAACATGTTTCTCATCTTGAAAATATCCTTGTTGCAACGTTGTTGTAGCAGCAACTCCATAGAAAATCATTTAAAAATTGCCTAAAGTTGATTAAAATCACAGTAAATTGCTTAAACTTAATGGTTGCTAGATTGTTGTAGCATTGACTTAGTGTATGCTATAACAATTTTATGATGATTTTGACCTTTTTAAAGTGATCTTAATCAAGTGTAAACAATATTGATCAAGTTGGTAAATAATTTTTTTATATAAAAATGCTCTATGTATAATATTTTTGACGAAGTTGAATTAAAAAGTAAAATAAATTATTTTAACACGTTGTAGTAGTTTCTTCATGGCTATTACAATGACATTGAAATAAAAATATTTTTGGTATAAAAAATATGTAGAGCACGCTTTTGACTTTTAAAAGGAAAGGCCGTTCTTTTGATGGTTTTGATAATTAGGGGCAAGGTTTGAAGGGTCGTTCCGTGCCGCCCTGCACGGACGGTTTTTACCGTTCCGCCGGGACACGAAATCGGCACCGCACGCGGACGCATTTCGAGTAGCAAGTAGGCGCCGCCGTACCCTTTCGGTGCTGCCGGAAGTGTCGCCGGACGCTTCCGGCACTGGCGGAGGCGTCGCTGGGCGTTTGCAGCATTGCAGGCGCAAGAGGCATTGTGACGCGATGCCTCCTGCCGGAGCCGGAAGCATCGCTGGATGCTTCCGGTGCCGCCGGACGCCTTCGGTGCCGTCGGAGGTGTCGCCGGATCGCTTCCGGTGCCGTCGTAGGTGTCGCCGGACGCCTCCAGTGCCGTCGGATGTGTCGCCGGACGCCTCTTGTGCCGTCGGAGGTGTTGCGAGGCGACTCCTATGGCGTCGGCGGCGTTGCGTGGCGCCGACAGGTGTCTCTGTGACGCGGGCGAGCGCCGTGTCGCGGGCGAGTCGAACGAAGGTATTGTGCAAAATTAATATTTTCTATTAAATAATTAAAACAATTCCCACTTGAATTGTGATATTTTAAAGAAGTTTTTATCTATATATCCTAATTTAATTATCCCAATAAAATATAAAAACATATTTAAAATTTATTTTTTTTAATAAATTTATTAAATGATATTCTCAAATTATTTTATTGTTTTAAATTTTATTTAGAAATTCTAAAAAATTCTAAAAAAATTCTAATAAATCAAATTTATATTCTAGTATTTTTTAAAAATCATTTTATATTTTTTTTACTATTTTAATGTAATGTTTAATAGATATTCTATTTTTTTTACTATTTTAAATATATATTATTTAATTTAATAATTAATTAAATGAATAAATAGTTAATTTATATAATTATT
>JBAMIE010222079.1:0-21313 GCA_037177295.1 Kaempferia parviflora
TTTCATAATATCATTTAATAAATTTATTAATTTCTTTAAAACTTTAAATATATTTTTTATATTTTATTGGGATAATTAAATTAGGGTTTATGAAAACATCTTTAAAATATCACACTTCAAGTGGGAATTGTTTGAATTATTTAATTTGTAATATTAATTTTGCATAGTAAACCTTACGTACGCCTACGAAGTCGGCGACCCGCAAGGCACCGAAGGGGTCTGCGACGCTTCCACCTCCACCAAAAGCGTCACGACGCCTCCTGCGCCCGCAACGCTTCAGGTGCCAACCGACGCCTCCGACGGCACCGAAAGCCTCCGGCGGCGCCTCTTTGCTGCTCAAAACTCACCGCGTGAAGTGTCGGTTTCGGTTCCCCGGCAGAATAGTAAAAACCATCCGTGCCTAGCAGCATAGAACGACATTTCAAACCTTGGGTCCAATACAACATATGTGTAGAGATCATCCTAGGGTAATTCCATAGGCCGTTTGTGGAGATCATGGTGCTCAATCTAATGGAGAAGATGATGCGTTCCATTGAAGCAGCATCCAAATTTGTAAAATATACATAGAAGTAAGAGCATATACAAACTTACATGTGAAGTATGAGATCACCAACAACCAGCAGCTTCTCCTTGAAGGCTTCCTTCATGTCATCATCAAGTAGATTACGAAGAACCAGAACTACATGTGCTCCGAAGCGAATCAGTTCAGGGTCTCCATTAGGCCTGAGTAGCAATATCTTATAAGAATAAAACTATAACACTCAAAATATCTGTCTGGGTTAAGAAGAGAACCTCAGAATATTTTGATCATCTTCTGCAGGGGATATCCAAGCCCATAGTAGCTCTAGAAGGTGTCCTATATCTCCAAGCATGAGATTTATCTATAAAGAATTAATTAGAGACTCAGGAGAATATAATTGAATAAACCCAATGCTACAGAAAAATTAACATCCACATACTTTACTAATTTTCTTCTAATTGTTCTTGATTCTTCCTATCTGGCTTTCTTTAGTATGATCTATTTCCTAATCCTATTATTACTATAACTGGTCAATATCTTTGGCAATGTGTTTGATAGCTTAAATCTGTAAATCTAGCAACAGGTTTAGAGGAAAGAAAAGAATCATCAAACTTTGACCCTGTTTGCGAACAAGATGACAACTAATATAATCTATTCCAACAATATCTTTTCCATCTTCTAGAATTTTCATATTTGTACATTGGCCCGAGTGTTTTTATGCTTTACAATAACAACATCTATGACTCTGACTGACTGTTAATCCTAGATCAGTTCAAACTTGACCATCTCTACCTCTATAGAACAAGAAAGTTCCTAGAATAAAATAGCATGCCTTGGAGACTTCTAGATCTACTTATATCTATCTCACATATTCAAAAAATTTATTCATGTCTTGAAATTGCTAGAGCAGAGCAATTCCTAGAGAACAAACTTAGCATAATGGTAGTATGCTTGAATAACTTGCTCATCTTTCATCTCATTTTGGATGTATTCAATCTTCACGTGCATTTTTATTCCTAGAGTATACTACTGCACCAACTACATCTTCAGTTTCTCCAATTGCATTATTTTCAATATATGAACACTTTTCTTAAATGTATCTCTTACCTCGATTTGCCGATGTTGTTCTTTGCAAGATCTAGAAACTGTTTCATTAACAACCTCACTGCAGTTACAAAAAAATAACATCAGACAGATAAAGGTTACAATAAGAAGGCATGGTAGCACAAAACCTTGAATGAAGTTTTTGAAGTAGTGCTGGAAGATCCCGTGGTTGCTGATCAAATACATGATATGGCCAACTTTCTACTGTAGATCCATTTACATCATCTCCAAACGGTTTGCCTTCCACTCTACCTTGTTGAGGTTGAGATAATTCTATGTCCACTTGGACATCAAGCCATGACTTTGCCATTGCCCAACAAGCTGACTATAACCACAAATAAATTCAAGTGAACTAAAAACTTCTAGACAATGAAAAGCAAGGAAACTACTAATCCCAGTGGAAAGCTACAAATTAAATGACACGTTACAATAACCAAGAGATAAAAATAAAAAACATCTAGCTAATAATCAAGTATCTTTAAAGAAGATGAAACAGAAGCAGCAAAACCATTAAGTGTGCACAAAAATTTACCTCCCAGTCAGTACAGATTGGCAGCAAACGCCTCAAGTTACTAGACTGTGCTGCATAGACAGCCATCTCATATCTTCCACCATCCTGCTCTGCGATCTTCTGAAATTATGTACCAAAAAAAAAAATAAGTGGACAACACAAAACCATGAAAATTTTAGGCATTGCTATTCACATATAACTTATGCCGAGCATTTATAAGTTACATCTGAAAGAGCATGTGCTATGATCTCATTTTAGCCCAGACTCCAGCACTTTAGAAACTCCACTAGTATGTGAGATAAAAGAAGTTTGAAATTTTTAATAAAGAAGGTACCTAGAAAGCACAAACATGCATCAAAAGAGCATTATCTTTGTTAAAAAATGATGGTTTTAAGTCCCACATTGTCATTAATATGTAGGGTTGAGTGTTGTATATACTTGAATTGTAATCTCAATAATAATATAATAAACCCTAGTTACAACTTGGTGGCAAAGCATCACATTTGTTCTTCTCCCAGCCATTGTGGCCATTGATTGTGTTGCCCTACTATCACCTGATCGTCAGCCCTCTCCCTCTCAATATTTTTTGAAATAGGAGGATTTCCATATTCAGGAGTACTTCACCACTTTATCGGACAAGTGAGAGACACTATACATCATTCTATTTCTATTGATCTTTGAATTTTGAAATTTAAGTGCAAAGCATACCAAATGGCAAATTTTTTGTCTATTCATGATGATTCTCATAATTTTCAGTCATTGGTATGACAAATAATGCAATTGTATAAATCTCCTCGGTGCTTCCTCCCTCGTGCATCTGCAGCATCCATAATTCCAAGATTCTATATGGTGACCCTTTTGAATAGGTTGATATGGAGCAACCACAAGAAAGGAAAGTAAAATATGTATATTCTCTCTCCATTGCTTCTGTTTATCTCTGCTTGGTGCTTCCTCCCCCGTGGATCTGAAGCATCCACGTTTCCATGTTTCCATAATTTGGTCTATTCTCTATTCAATGCTTTCATTTATCTGTTTGATGCTTGCCCCTACATGAATATACAACATCCATGTTTCCATGCTTCTATATGGTGACCCTTTCCGATAGGTTGATATGGAGCAACCACGAGATGGTAAGTTAAAATATGTAGACACAAAGAAAACAATCTAATCCTAAACAAACTCCTCGGATGCATATTGTAATTTATTTCAAATGGATGCTCCCTTCAGTCTCGTTGCAGCAAGTAGATCACTGAGTATATATCAGGCAACCCCAGTATGGCAGTTCCAAAGGATGATATCGATGATATTATAAGGTAGTGATTTGCAAGATATCCTAGAAGAAAAGATATAAAAGGGGGAAGAGTTGGACCACATTGGGTCTATGGTAGAGGTTGTTTCCGCAACTCGAACCGTGATCACATGCAAAGGATATTCTGCTATAAGAAATAATGGCAATGGATATTCTGCTATAACAAAAAGTCTCCATGCAAAGGCTTGCTCTATAAGGAACATCAACATCTGAACATTCTCTGATGAGGATTATGTTGGGTCCTAATGTTGAAGCTAGGAGGCTCCACACTAATTGGTCTTATATAATATAAATTGGTCTATTTCCTAATAGTTAGAGCTTATGGGATAAGTAGTTAACCAATCAATTCCAACATAATATTAAAAATAGGTCTGTACCTCTGAGTCATGATGGGAATGAACCATTGGTTCAACTTCCACATGGACAAGTGCAATCGTTCATTATACATAGGTCTATTTCCAAATAACTCAAACTTGCTTTTAGGAAAAGTGGCTAACCAATAAATTCTGACACCTACTTACAAAAAAGGGATACTGACGATACATCATCAAAGAGCAATTCTAGTATGACACAGAATATAGAGATATGATAGAGACTCTAAAAGTATGCAGATTAAGTTTACCTCAATGATCTCAAGTTTACAAGAACCAATTGCTGAGTATGCATTGTAACAATCAAGCACTATTTACATTTGGGGTATAAATACACAAACTGAAGTTTATTGTCAATTCATTTAAATGTTGTTATAAAAAAAGCTCTGCATGCATGCATGCATATATTTTGAAGAATAAATTGCAGATACTTTATCCAAACCAATCAATGAGACAGTCTCAGAAATAATGGGTTTAACTGACATTGCTAGTATGTAACATGTTACTAGACTTGAGTGTCGTACACACATGGATTGTGATCTCATTCTTTTAATAGTACAAAAAGAAGAAAAAAATTATAATTATAACTATCCCTGTTAATTTGAAAGAGTAAACCTCTGATGCACAATATGATGCCCATCTCCAAAGGCGCCATTGGTGCCCAATGCCACTTTCCAATTCAGTAGCTTGCAATTGCCTTGTGTTTCCATTTTTGTGCATGGCTTCAACAGATGGAAAATGGTCAAGACCTCCAAAAGGACAAAGACTTGCAGCCCTCCATGGCTGAATAGAAAAAATTGAAAAGAGAATGACTTGTAAGAGAATGACTTAGCACAATATTGAAAATAGCATAATGATGAAGACCTGTCCAGCTGAACGACACAACTCGCATGCTTCTTCTAGTCTTCCAGCTCGAAGTAAAGTCCAGATATCCTCTAGCAAAGATTCATCTTGCTTCTGTTTACATTACAAGAACATTTAGTCATCCATTATGATAGATAATACGAATTTAAGCTGCAATATTGGCTAAAAAATAAGCTCTCCTTCTAACTAAGGGCATTATAAAACCATCACTTAAACATTACTTTATATCATAGAATAAAATAACATGAACAGATAATTAAAAAAAAAAAATCTACAGTACTTTGTCATCCAAAATTGGTTGAGCTACTTCACGCGTTGGGGCATCAAAATCAACATGATGAACTATAGCAGGATCATCCTTCTTATTCTTCAAAAACCTTTGTGTATGTATCCAAACACCAGAGCTTGGAAAATAGGAACCTACGTGTGACCCTCTCACCTGAAAAATAGAATAATTTAGTTAGCCCCAAACTAGAGGTTAAACAACCATAAGGATTTATCATACTTTTAAATTGTGATATATATTACAAAACAAAAGCACCCTACGCAATACATGATCTGTTTGTTTGACTGTATGAGAACATATGTCAAGTGTTGGCATAGTTTAAACCATGAAAAACATAGAAGAACTGGTTTACAAGGAAAATACCTTTGTTTAAGCATTTCAAGAAACATGGATGCAAATTAGCATGAATAAGAGAGATCACATGACATAATGTTGGAAAAGCAACAATATCATGTTGGAAACCTCTTTGATTTTCTATATAAAGCAAGCAATTCCAAAAGTAAATGGGAATTAAAGTAAATATTATGCTAATTAGCGTCAAACACTTTGCACCTTTAACTCACATTCTAGAATGGAGAGCATTTAACAGAAGTCTTCTGAGTTCTGATGCTATTTTCATATGAAAGGATGGTTAGGCATGCTAGACAGTTATCACAGAATCTAATAGCCTGTCAGAATCAAAGCCAAAATACTGAATTCAGCCTTTTTAAATTGTACCATGAACACCTGCAGTGGCACTTCCCACCAAGATTAGCTTTGTGGCTTTTGTACTCGGGTGGTTGAATATGAGGACAGAATGGAGTAAAAAAAACAAATGACAGTACATTATTTTCATTTTTCATGTGCTTGCATTTTTTTATCCCTTTGCATAAGACGGTAATGAGATGTAGGTAAAACAAGCATACCCTTTTTGCCAAATCAAGAGATTCTGAAGCTAGTCCTTCAAGCCAAAGAATGATGCGAAGGCACAACTGTGCTGTGTGATCCATCATAACAAACTGGCAGGCCCGCTGATGTGAAGTTGGTGGAGACTACAAAACAATTTGGGACCCACACATAACATCAGACAATTCCAATAGAGCAGAATCAAAATTACTTGTAAAATAGATTTGTCCGTCAGAGTTACCAAAAGTAGTTTACTAGGAAGCTCTTCATTTCCTGCACGATTGTTAGAAATCAATTCAAATAAAGAATAGCAACAACTCCAGAACCTAATATATTTTATTAATTTTAAATTGATTGAAACTAATGGATAAAAAAAACAAAAAGTTGACCACAAAACATGATATTTTTAAAAAATTACATAAGCATGCCAAAGAAGCTAGGATAGTAAACGCACAAGCCCGCAGATAACAGTGTCATAAAAACTAAATTAATTCAACTAATTTACATCCAAATTGACTGGTATGATAGATATTCAGCTTATTAGCAGTTTAGGGTTTATGTTAAATCAGAACTCAGGGAATTAACCATGTAACAATCAATTGTGATGTTAACCATAGACAGAATAAGTCATCATGACGTTTCACTATGTTTTCTTCTCTCCTTGACAACTATGCAAATGTTCTCTTTCTAATTTCTATACTTGTACTACAGTTTCTGATTGATGTTCCTTCTCGTAATATACCAATTTATCTTAGCAAATTTACATCTTAGTATATGATAGTGCCTGTGATCTCTTGTTCAACACTAACAACTCCTCGTATACATCTATTCAAACAAATCAATCACTGCATTAGTCCGTGTTTCTCCAACATCTCCTAAACTAACGAATCAGGCAATAAATGCCTCAGTGAAGCTAAATAGATTCAGCACTAAATAGAATATAGTTTTATGCATGAGAAAAAATATCATGTATATTTGAGCAAAAAGTATGAACTGAATTTAAACAGAAAAAGACTTTCACACTTGGGCCTGATGAGACTACAGGAGTCAAGAATGCTACCATATGGACACTGAAACAATGTAGGAGGGGAAAAAAACAAGTTACTAAAAGTTCGGTTGCCCATATAAATTTATTTTAAGAGAATAACTGCAGGTAAGACATCAAGTGCAAGATCTAAACTGGACATAAAGAGATACAACTGTGAACTCTTGCTGAAGATAAAGTGTTCAATATTCTTATTTTTGTTTAATTTACAGAGTGAAATCAAGGTAACAGTGGTTCAGCACAATGTCAGCATCTGATATTTGGACTCCAGTACTCCTTTCATCACCCGTGTTGGACACCAACATTCCAAGTGGACAGTTAACTTTTTCTATTTATAGTGTGTAGTATTTTGTAAATAATTGTGCTTAACAATTGGATCCACATTTGTGGCAGACAATCATACCCAAATAAGAGTAGCATAGATTTGAGGCCCTTTTCTTCAGTTAGAGCAATATGACAGCAAAGAATTCAATTACCAGAGCTTGAGATTCTTAGGAGTACAAAAGGTAGAGATTTGTATTCAAAGTTCAGAAAGAAAACTTCTCCCAAATTAAGAATGTTTTATACGACACAACTTCACAGATTCCATTGAATGTGCTAAATGACTTTATTAACGAGGAATCCAAATAAATATCATTGTGAGTAAAAACAATTGAATAATGTGAAATATTTTCCCCAAAAAAAACACAAAATATCCCTAGACCTAGACTCTGATTTCCAATAGTCTAATGAAGAAAATATAGTGAAATCGTGAAACAAACATTAAGGTTAGAAGGACATTAAAAATACAATACAAAAGATCACTATACAGATTAATGGCTCAGATTGTTTTTGAGGATGTTAGAGTGACTTCCTTTCCCAAACAGATGCCACAGAAGTGACCAAGATGCAGCCTCATCAAGCAATAGCCGAGCCTTTTGCTGCATAAATCTGTCCTCCACTACTCTATGCCTGCCAGTACTACCATACCTACAAACAAAATCTATTGTATGACACAGTATAAAAGAGAATCACTATGTAAACAGCTATAAACAGATACTTCTCTACAACAAATATGTTCAAACATATGTGCTAATTAGTCAACTCCAATAAGTACAAAGGAATAGATTGAGTTACACACAATAGCCTAGGTCTTCAGTATTACAACAGAAGTTGCGTGGACTGTTAACAAACTGTTTTCCTTATCATAATGCATTGACAGAACAAATTCAGGAGGTAAAGTCACCTGATTGATTCAGAAACGCTCCGACATGCCTTCTCAAATTGCAAAATGAGATCAGCAAAGGGCATCAACCCTGTGTTGCACATATAACATATAACAAGCTTAAAGAATATATAGACCAATAAAAAGTCTTTGTAACAGTACATTATATGACCAGAATGTCATGAAAAGAAACTGAATCAATGAAATTAGTGAACAATATTTCAAAAATAGGCTAACCTAAAAGATATTGCATGTCTATTTTCACTCCTTAATATATTATTTTATCTAAGAAGGTTCGGAAAGACAACCTAATTGTTGTCGAGTTCATTACTAAATCCTATTAGGCTATGTTACATCTATGCGCCTACACACTGGGTAATGTCCTCCAGCACAGACTGACAATCATGGTTCTTGAAGCATGCAAAACATATTCACTAGAAGCAGATAAGGAACACAAGTGTTTCTAAGGAAACTAGACAGGGTTCCATCTCCAAGTGAATTGATGTAACATAATCAATAATATTGGTTGCAACATGTATAATTCCAATCAAATTTAGCATGAAGTAGTCCATAACCTATTGCCACTTTTGTTGCCTACAGCATAAGTATGAAAGGGTTAGAAACTCTCAACCATCCATGATATAACACAAAAAATATTAGCTTATAAATATTTTTTCATTAGATTCAAAAAATAGACAAGGTTATCTTTCTTATCATTGCTCTCTTAGCTTGAATGCACTTACAGACTTTAAAAAAGGATATAGAAGAACAACTAGAATTTTAGAGTGGTTCTAATTCGGAACACAAGACAAGTTTGCACAAAATTTTGCCACCATGATAAATAGCTTCTCCTTAACAAAGAAAAAAGTAAAAAAAAAATAATAATAATAAGGTTGACATGAAAGCATAATTAGTCAATTACTCAAAATAAGCCTCTCATACAGATATTGGTGCAATATCCAGTTGTGAAATGTTGCACATACTGCTAATCATTTTACCTTGAAGTGCAGAATCAAGTAGTGAGGCGAACAACCTAAAAGTTGAATCGCCACTTTCGCCCAAACCATCATCCTCATTTTTTATAAGTTTCAGTGAGTGGGTTCCTTGACGGATTGAATCAGAGCCAAATTTAAACTCAGATACTACATGACTATCAATTGATGTTCGTCTTTTCCATGAAGCATCAGCATCAAAATTGTCTACTTCTTGTTTGATATCCTCAAGTACAAGTGCAGTATTAGGGCGTCTTTGAATATTGTTTCCTTCATATAATAATCTTGCCTCAGAAAACTTTGACACTGACTGTCCTGCAATAGGAGACACATTTGAGGTGGATTGTCTTTTCCTGTTAAAAAAAAATAAGCAGCCATGTGTATGAGAGTGGTTGTCTTCTGTATTAGATGTCATAAATTAATAAACAAAATAACTATTAAAATTAAGGTGCTAACAAGTTGGCCTAAAATTTTGAATTGGGATAACCATCGAGTCTACCACTAGTGGTTTGACTCAGTAAGATGTACAAATTCATTACATTTTAACAAGCTAACATTGGTGTCTAGCAGAATTACATTTTAACAGCGCAAATGTAGGTACATTTACAACAGATAGAACAATGCTCTAGCCCTATTTGATTCAATTCTCAAACTCCGCTTGAATCTAAACGTCAATATACTATAAGTTCCTAATAGGATTTTTCATGTGAAATAAACTTGAAAGTTGAAATACCACAATTTTATTTTATCTTTTTAATTTTATTTTGTGCACAATTTGGATGGCTCTTTTACCAATTGCAATAACAACAGATGCAAAACCCTAAAGGAGAGGAAGTTAATGTAATAAAGTGTTAATGAGGAATATCCACCTTAGAAGGATGCAAGGCACGACACTAAGATGACCCAAAAATATATTTGATGACAGAATCCAAGAATAGATTGAGTCATACGCCAGGCCATGACAACGGAATTGCAACTTGAGTGAAGGAGTGTTACTAAGTGGCCCGTGGAAAGAGATAAAAGAGTAGAGAATAGGGAGAATCCATGCAGTTAAGGAATAGAAAGCCAATTCCATTTTTGATTGGTGGACCTTTCTCCAAAATAACGCAAAGGATATAAACCTGTAAGTATTTGATGGGATCATGGGAACTCATTAGAGGTGGATAGATGTTTCAAAGAAACTCTATTACGTTGCCCTGAGCTGAAGAATTACAACTGTCTCTCAATATTTCAACCTTTGCCTCAACCAGCCTAAACATCTGCTTTCTGATTAACTCTGGAGAATCTAATACATTCTTTTACTGCACACGGTTCTCTTAAGAATATGTGCGGATAGTGCTCCAGTTTTCTCATGAAAAAGAAGAGAATTGTATTCAGCTAGAAAAGGAAATACTGCAATTTAACTAGAGACGCAATTGCACGCAGAGAATTAGCCCCGTTTCAGACAAAAGCTAAAAATGGTACCAAATCCTAGTCTTGAAATCATGCGTCGCCTAAGCGAAAGTTAACAAAGATCACCGTAAAACATGAGAGAAGCGTCGGGCATTCAACCTGTAGCGACGATACTGCTCCCTGCTGCTGAGATCTTGGGGGTCGAAATAGATTGGAGAAGTATCCATCTCCATGCTTCAATATCTTTGCGCTTAACCCTAAAAATACAGAGGCGAGCGAAGCCGATCGGGAGAAGGAACGAAACCAGTGTAAGCGAGTTCGAGAAAACCCTAAAACCCACACCACATTCCAGTCCAAGTCTCCAAGAGCTTCTTCGACACCGAAGCGCCAAATAAATTAATTAAACAAAAATATAAACCCTCAAATGCTAATAGAATGCTTTAATAAAATGTTTTTCCGATTAATGAGATGGCCTAAAAATAGAATTATTAACAATTAAAAATTTATTTTTACCCAAATATACTATATATATTCATTAATATTTTATACAATTTACTTTTTCTTTTAAAGACTATCCACGGTATAATCGAATATCTTATGTATATTTAAGTTGTTGTGTATTATTAGGATTTTTTATCATTAATAGCTATTCATGCGTTATATTAAGGATTATTAGTTTTTTTATTATTTTTTATATAAAAAATATATACTGTCATGATTCTCTTTAGTCTTATATCTTAGGACTGACAACGTCATCAGTAAAAAAAATTTCTATAAATACCTTGGATCGACAATGTTAGAAAGCATACCTTTCTCAGTTTTTTAACTAAGATCAAGTATAATATATATGTTTTTTAACTAAGATCAAGTGTAGTATATGTTCTTATTAGTTTAATATTTAATATAAAAAATTAAATTATTTTTTTACGAGGGAAAGGTTCCTAAGTGTCGCTCTTGCATTTTCGTATAGGTTTGACGCACCCTTACCAATTCCAATTTATGAGTTTGAGGCACTAATTTATGTATATTCATGCAGTATATTATGCATGCAATGCGTGTGCACGATGACTAGTTTCTTTTAAATATTTATGATATTCATATCCACATCATCAATTAAATATATCACTTCTTAAATATCACAAATTTTCACAATCAAATATTCCACAAACTAAATATTTATAGGCTCATCCTTCAAATATCACTCATGAATATATCAAATTTTACCATTAAAATTTTTTTAATATTTTTTATTAAAGCGAGAAACCACCGAGCATACCTTGTGCTTAGTAATTTCAAATTATCTCTCAAATATCCTCTCTAATGGGCGATATTTAGAAGAAAAAAAATATTCTCTCCAAATATCCCTTTTAGAGATGCTCTAACAAATTAGTTACTAAATAATATTCAAATAGCCAAAGACTTATATTTACATTCTATTAGTTAAATTCAGTTAACACTCAACATAGAACCGCTTTATAATTTTATTTTTTAATTTAGATACCCAACTCTCCCGACCAATGATCCAACGTCATTTGGTCTAAAATATTTCTCATCGACCAATACATTATCAAAATCACATGAGAACTAATCCTATTTCTTACCATCGCATTATTTCTTATCAACATATCATGCCCTGGATCAAGCATACAATTATTTATTTATTTTAATTGATATCAAATATTTAATTTAACTAATAGTGAAAATAACCAATCCAATCAAAAGTTCTCATCACCTACCATGATAAATCAGTATTACAACATTCTTAGATTACTGTCCATTAAAAAAAATTCATCCACGAAAACTGAAACTCAGTCCTCTGCATGTCTGAAAATTAAGAAGCACCATACCGCTGCACCGGGCGGGCATACAATTATTTTTGAATATATAAAAGGTTAAATTATAGTCTGTAATTTGTTCTTTTATTGAAGTACATACTGCACGAGAAGATTGTAAAATAAAGTAAAATGAGTTATTTCGGCACTAGCTCAGATAATTAAACAAATCAACAAGAAATCCGATTCAACCAAAATGAATTACAACAAATTTCGCTCTAAAATCACTTCCACATCTAACAGGCAGTTTATATGGTGACAAACAATTTTAAGAATAATAACCTCAGCTCAAGGACTGACAAGTACATAAAGTTAGGCATCAAATTGGGGATTATATTCTGGGTCCTGTATATATTCTTCATATGCATACGCCTGCGGGTCTCACAAACCTAATGCGCATCCAGACAAGCTGACCATCTAACACTGAATGGAGAACACACCTTGTTGCTTGCTGATTTTGAGTCATTCTGATAGCCAAGTGACTTCCCAACTCCCCACGGTAGCAAGGCATTTAAAATGTCATACGGCCAGCAAGTCGACTTTCAGATATCCTTCTGTCTATGGCAGCGTCAATGGAGTTCATCTAGTTCAAAGTGTAACAACAAAAATAAATTAGACAAGTGAAGAAAATATCAAGAAGTTTACTACAATTCTATAAGCTTAACAATAGAGCTACACTAGTAGCAAACTTGTTTCTGAACGAACGCTGACCTGTACCAATTGTGGTCGCCAATGCAATGAAAAACAGTTAACAAGAAATTCTTGTTGTTCCACTCAGCCCCACACTCATTAAAAAGCAATAGGGATAAGGAATACAACACAAAGGGGAAAAAAACGAAATCAGAACATGGTACATACGCATTTTCGCATGGGCCTTGGTGCTAGGTTGAGACCCCTCGTTCATTTGCAGCACAAGCTTGTCAGTTTTATAAGATTTACTAGCAATAGAAATGATGTGTAGAAAGTATTTAAAAACTTTGGAGGCTCCAAAGATTGGCAAGAAATCTAGACAGTTAGGATTGGAATAGAAAAGAATATCTTTCTTGCTCATCCAAGTCAAGACTATATTTTTACTGCCTAGTAGAAAACTGATTGCCAAAGGCCATAGTTCATAAAAGCTTTATTCATAAATTGTGGGTGTAGTATTGAAGTCCGGAGCAATTAATTCAATAGTAAGATCGTTGAAGGATAACACTCTGAACTTGAAAAAGATTTGATTTATTCCTACCTTGAGGATCTGCATCCAAATTGCAAATCTATTTCACATCCACCAGAACATATAACAGAAGACAGTGAAAACTTACCTGGCTAGTTTCATCATGCACCTGATACTTTGTTAGAGACATTCTTCTTTCTTCCTGCACAATGATCCCATCTTAAACATCATATATTAATAGAGAATAATGCTGCATCTACTAGCATGATCTGAGCAAAAATGATGTGCCAATTAACTGAGACTATAGTTAGAAACTTGCCATTGACATTGCCTCATCGTCCCAAACCAAGTAGACCTCACTAGTAGTGGGATGGGAAGCAGGGGGTTTATTGGATATGACAGGAGGCGGCCCAATTGAAGGGTTCTCAGTGTTTGGACCAGAAGCATACATATGTGAGCTTGCATATGACACACCACCTAAAAAAGCAAAAATATTTACTTGGTACATATGGGTAAATTGTATCAAGCTAAGACCGAGAGAGAATAGGCTGCAAAATGCATCTACCTTGAAAAAATTGCATATGGATGCAGGAAGAATACAACATTTAAGAAACAGATCTAATGGTGCAAACAGAACAAAGAGGCAGTGCAAAGAAAAACTAATGAACTTCTAACAAGTCTTTGTAATTGATTCACTTTGCATTTCTGCACGTCTTCTCGAGTGTCATGGCACAACAAACATCATTGGAGAAGCAAAAGGTTGTCTCCATGGTGACACTCCACCTAGTTCCACACATTAATACCCCAATTATGATCATTTGACAGAGACATCGTCGAGCCTCAACCTTGCTAGCCTGAGAATTCAATTTTCATTACGGATTTTTATTTTGTAGCCATCCTTTAGACATGTTTCTTCCAACATTTTTCTTCGTGCTCAATGTCAACCTTTATCACGTCTCTCCTTATACTTCTGCCTCCCTTGTTTTTGTATGTAACGCTTTTGTTTGTCTCTCTCACAATTGGAATTCTAGAGATAGTTTAGGTCTTCTTTCCCTTTGATATCCTCTCTCCTGAACGATGCCAAAAATTAACTCAGTCTCCTCTGGCAATCTTGATATTGACCATCACACACGAATAGATGCTAGAGCCTTAATCTACCATCTTTTCTCTGGAATCCATGACAATTTGATACATAATCTTGAATAAGTTGAATATTATATCAAATCTTGAAGATCAGATCAACTAAGTTTAAATGACTTTAAAAGCTCATTACCAGTTTCAGACCATTGCTGTTGATTGCTAAAATTTCTCACACGTCAATTTTGCGCCTCTACCATCTTTGTTGAGTTGTTATCATTTTTGTCTTCCCCCATTTGTGAGACATTTTGTTGTGTGTATCAAGCTTGATATTGGGAGGAAGCGTTTCTAGAAAACAAACCCTTTTACTCTTTTTCTTAAGAAAATTAGAAAATTTTAAGAAACATCTAGCTTCAATAGAAGATCCAAATAATATTTAGATCGATTGCCTATGCGTACTCTAAAGATTATCAACAATATTGATTCAACTTGGATGCAAAAGTAAAAGACTGAGTCTTCAAGTTATTTAATTTTGTATTCTGACATACTTGACATAAACCTGTCTATGACCATATGCATTAGGGAACCATATGCATGAGGAATTGAATTCAAAATCTTGGTAGACTCAAAATTTATTTGGATATTCTATTGAAAATTTCCATGATTTTTCGCAGCTTGAATGAAAAAGAGAAAAAAAATCAATCACCCTTTGATAAAAAAGAGAGCACCCATTGTTAAGAATTGTATAAAAGAGATGCACTGATGATTATTGCATAAATAATCTTAATCATCAAAAATTGGAAAAGAAAAAAATATAATCACATGGGTAATCTCAACAAATGGCATTGATGTAGATATTTTGAGTAAGGTTGCACCTGGATTGTTTGGGGTGATGTAACCACTTCCTGTAACAGTGTTCAGTATTGAATTTGCGTCAGCTATGCTTTTCAGCAGTGTCGGGGAGGCTGAAGAAATTACTGGTGATGATTGTACAGGTACACCAGCTGGACTATTGATTGGAAAGAGAGGTTGAGGTACCAAAATTGGTGTAGATGTGGGTAGACCAGGTGGACCAGCTTGAGGTGGTGTAGGGAGTCCAGGAGTAGAAGTGGAGGTCAAAGGGGTTGTTGCATTCTGAATAGGAAACAAGGGCTGCTGTGGAGCTACGACAGGTAGCGGAACTGGAACAGACACTTGTGGAGGAAACCAAGGATTTGGACGAACAGCTGGAATAGGCCAGGTTGGACGCTGAAACTGAAAGGCTGGATTGTATCTGGTAAAAGATGAAACATCAAAGAGCATGAGCCATGAGAACATATAAGTAGGAAAACTTGAAGCTATACTATATGTGACAAAAAAATGAAAGTCAAAAACAATAATCTTCCAATAAGCTGACACATACACAGGAGGAACAGCAGCATATGCAGGTGGGGGTGGAAATCTAATACCCAATGAACCAGGAACCACTCCACCAACAAAACCAGTAGATGGAACTTCCACTTTGGCTGTCTTTGCCGCTGTCTCTTCATCTGCATCAAACTCACTAAATCAAGCAAACCAGAAATGCAAATAAATGCATCAAGATAATCAGCAAAAATGTCCAAGTTAAATGGCACTACATCCTTTAAATATTCATGTAAAGTAGAATACCATATGCGGAGCAGAAAGATCAGCAATGTTCCAAATATTACAAGATAATATAGGAGGCATCAAAAACACATTACCAACAAATGAACCAATATCTTTTAATTTGGTTAGAGTTTAATATCTTTTTAGTTAGGTAGTCTCTCCTACTTAGGAGAGAGAGTTTATAATCAGGTCAATTTATCTAATTTGGTAAGACTTTATATTCTTCAGTTGTAAGGAATTTATTTCCAAAGTTGTTGAAGTAGTTTAGGTTAAAAGGATATTTCTTACCCTTTTTAAATTTTTTTAGTTTTAGAGAACTCGTGCTGAGTTGAAAAGATATTCCAGCCACGCATTTAAAAAATGAACTGAAACAGTCTTCTGATTTATATAGTTTTGATCTCAGACAAATGAGTTACAGAGTTTTAAGTTAGTTATTTGTCAACAGCCAACTAAAAGAAAAGATCAAATAAAGCCACGAGATCAATGAAAATCTAATTTTTCACGCTACATCAAGAGAAAAAAAATGGCCCAATCCAAGAACTCTTAGGTGTTAGGATTAGGACTTCAGGAACAATGTAAATCACCATAATAATTTCTCTAAAGAAGGATGCACGCAGAATCATTTTTCTAGATGAGTAGTATTATGGAAGGGAAGGATAAGAGAAGTAGGAATAAATAAGAAATCAATCAATTTCAACCATTAGGCTGGAATCTTCATAAGCAGGATGCCACGACATGGGAGTAAGATGTGGGGTTAAAGAATGAACGAACTAAATAACACGATAATTGATCAAAGTGTGAACAATGAGCCTATGTGTGTTAAACAGTTAAAGACAAGATATACAATTGAAAACCTTCAATGTGAAAAAAAAAAAGCATTTAGTAAAAAACTTAAAACCTAGTCACTATGAAAAAAAATATATGAACAAGTGTATATCGACACAGAATACCAATTTAAATAATGTATGGTAGAAGGAATACAATAACAATAACACCGAAAAAGAAGTTTCAATTATTTAGGATCAGCATAGCTAGAGGCTGACAAGAAGATACATAGAATTTTACCTTCCCCGTAATGAGCTGCTAGGATATCAGGCGGAATTCCTTGCATACCATAAATCTCAATGTCCGTTGAATCTCTGTCAGGCTTAGCATTAGGGACCCTAGATGAAAGCAATAATATTAGTAGAAATCATGATTAAAGAGGAACCATGATTAAAATGAAGAAGCATGCAACAACAAACAAGAGGATTGCATATTAAGTCATGTACAAAGTTGCATAAAAAGGTCATTCATAATTGTATATACAATCCTATATATATTGCAGACGAGAAGTTTACTATAAACCTTTTACCAACCAATTTTATATTACAAGACCGTTCCAATGGAATATAATAGCGCTATGATAAAGAGGACCTACAGAATTAGAAACTTCTGAACAATTTTAACCCTTATAAATTATAAGTTGAGATACAAAATAGAGTAGGATTTGCTATGAAAAAACATCAAAACTAAGCATGTATTAGGTATGAATGAACCTAAGAGTCTTTACCGACGAAAAGTCAAAACCTAAAGAAATTCAACAATGGACAATAAGTGTGTATCCGACTGCAAATGGTTAAGAGTATGGTTTTAAGCTTTACATGAGAATGTAAAACACCAACTTGAATGCATTCGGTCTAAAAGCAAAAACGATTATTCTGTCAACATTGTCTATATCACCCAAGATAAGACAGATTCCTGCATCTCGAATATATAGCCAGCATGTCCCTCGACCATCATCCACACTACGAATATCAAAGATGGAATTTGATCTACCCACAGATCAAGGGAATGACTTTAGAAACCATCGATCATGAGAAAGATTCCAGACCTAATCAGGCAGTGTATACCAGAAAATATAATCAATTCCAAATTTCGGATGTGGATAGATGATGATTACATACTTGCTCACGGTCTCCTTGTGGACCTGGAGGACGTGGATGGCCATACCACCGGCGGTGGAGAGCTTTTTTTGGCAAACATGGCACTTGAAGTGCTTAGCTTTCTGGTGCTGGACGAGGATCTTCTCGTCGTCGAATTCCCTGTCACAGTAGTAGCACCAAACCTTCGAAGGTCGCTTCTTCTTCTTTCCCATCGCCGATCACCCGAGCGATCACGGCTCTCGTCGTCGGGGAATAGGTCTTACTCGATGCACCTCGGCTCGAGCGGCGAGCAGAGAGATGGAGGAGTGGAAATAAGATTAGGGTTTTGGAGCTCGTTGAATGTGGACTCGGGGAGAAAAATAAGGAACCGATCCGCGAGCGGCAGGGAACCCATCGGCCGCACGACTTATAAATAGGGGAAATCCACGAGGCGGGCGCAGAAAGTAAAAGTATACGATCGTTTAGGTTTACTAATATTTTTATTAAATGATTTTGAAACTAATAATGAGCTACTCTGCTTACCTGAATTAATTATTGAAATTTTCATTCATTTTAAAAACATCGAATTAGCTACTCAATAAAATTAGCAGCTCTTTTTTTTTTGTGTGGGGTGATAACTAGGTAGGTTTTCAGTTTTTATTATCTATTTGATCCAGGAGGTGAACAAAATTTTCAGAATTGCCTCGTAGGGTTGTAAACAAGTTAAGTCGAGTCAAGTTTTGGGTGTTCAAACTTGTTTGATAAATAATTGAGTCAAGTCAAGTGAAGCCGAGCCTAAAATGAATCAAGCTTTTGAAATAATTATTTAAACTTGACTTGGTTTATTTGTATGAGCTTGAGCTTAGTTTGAGCTTGGTTTATTTAGATGTTATCGAACTTTCAATTCAAGTTTGGTTCATTTATATGTCATCGAACTCTCAATTCAAACTCGTTTGATTGTTTAAAAGTTGTATTTGTTTGATTGGTTATTAAGTTTAATAATTCAACTTATTTGTTTATTTTTATTTATTTAAAATATTGATAAGAGTTTTATTAATGAATATGGTTCACGACTCACAAGCATTGTTCATGAACCTTAACGAGTCGAACATATATGTATTCAAGTTTGTTTGTTTAATTTAACGAATTATTCAAGCTTGTTTGTTTAATCGATCTTGAGTATATTGAACGAACATAAATCAACTATTACCAAGCTTGTTCATAAACATTCAGTGCCTCAACAAATACATCAACAACCGATCTCCACATAATTCACTATCCTTGTAAGGCTGTTCCAAGCCCCCAGGGCGTAGCACAGACGATCAGCGTGGTATGCTTTGATACACCGCAAGGGGTCGATTCCCAGAAACTGAAGCCACGGGGTACACTCCGTCATGCGTCTGACGCCTGTGTACTTGCATTTACCTCCCTTCATATCCGTGGGGCCGGCTCTAGGAGGCCGCTGATATGGCGGTTCCCAATTTTTTTTTTCCTTGGAAGGTTGTTCCAGCGTCAAATTGAATAAGGCAAACTCCCGGACTTTTCACAAACCTAATTTACAACATTAGTGACTTTACATACAAACAATGCTAGCTGCTACAGACAAAACTCACCTCGTACTGAAAAAGAAAAAAAAAACTAGAATTCAAAACAAAATACCCAAAACTCTGATCTGCTGCCATCCATCCCTCTTCGACTCGCCGTTCCTAAAATTAATTATCAGCTGAAGAACTGTATTTGCACAAGCAGACTAAATGTAGAAGATCTGCCCAACGTTCAGCAGGCTCTCATGAGGAACGTTGAAGATCACACTGTTCTCCCTGCAGATCCTCCGAAGAAAAGCATATATGTAATCGACAGCAATCTTCTTCACGATCGTGGATTCTCGACGTGCTCTCACAACAGTGTTCCCGAGAATGTGCACCACCCCTGCTTCCTTACACCTGTTCAGGAACTCCAAATCATCGCCGGCCGTCACACCCACCAGACGAGTCGATCCCTGAGATTGAGACGGATCCGGTCGGATAAGATCAGAAGAAGATGCATAACTGAGATCATCCACGACTGAGTCTGTGGATTTTTCCATCCCTTGTGCCGGTAAGCTGCACTCCTCTGAATCCGAATACCCTTCCATCATGCTCTCTAAACGGACAAACAGAGAGAGGCTATCGAACAGCATCTTTTCAAAGTCATCGTCCTTCTTATGAAGATCTTTGTACCCGTATCTTGCAATGCAGCGGAACATATGGAAATTCTTAGGCCCTATCCTTCTGACAAGGAACCGTTCTTCCACCGGCACGGTGTAGACCGGGAGGTACTTGACGCAGACGAAGACCACCACCGAGTGGATGGCCGGGAGGTGAGTGATGAAATGGGAGAAGATGTGTGGGACGCCACTGGCCAGCTCGGTGTACACGAACCCCATTCCGGGAACACGGACTAAACCGAGACTCGGACCTAAGCCAAGTATCCACGCCATGGACACCTTACTGTGCAGCTCGAATTCGTATCGTTTCACTGTGCCGTAGTGCCAAACGTACATTACCACGAGAATTGTGGCTGCGATGACAAGAGGCACCCAGCCTCCTTGATTTATCTTGAAAAGCACAGCAGTTAGGTAAGGCAGCTCCACGGACAGAGATAGAGCAGTGAAAATGCAGACCAGGAGCCAGTGGCTTCGCCAGACCAGCAACATGATTGGGATCATGAGCAATGTTGTCACGACCATAACTATCACAACTGCCGTTCCTGTTTTTCATGATGATGAAGAATTGTCTTCAGTATTGATCCTGTCCGGCGTAGGTCGGATGGACGCTGGGAAAATGGATAACTTCGAGACTCCCGGAGATTGTCCGGACGGCTGAGTGGGGCCGTCCAACTGCCTGCGCACACGAAACTCAAACAGAGCGTTAGCCACCAAACCAGGGAGAGGGCCCCTCGTTTGGTACTCCGACGCTCAAGTCAGCTAACTGCTCACGAGAATGGAAAGGAGAACAATGCAAAGTGGAATGACAACAATCTTGCTTACCTCTGCTGGGGTACTGAGCCCTCCATTTATAAGTGGGTGAAGGACGTTGATCCCGAGGCTAGCCACCCTGTGCTATCATGCCCGGATCAACGACACTTGGCACCCCGTAATCCCTGAAAGCTGTCGGGTGATCCGCTAGGCGGATGCCACGTGTAGGCTTGAGCAAGCCAGGTGGCATACACGTGGCATCAGCCTAGCGGATCA